>CP137676.1:25834621-26087296 GCA_037976565.1 Mesocentrotus franciscanus
TTGGTACTTTTTAGGGTGATTTTATATTGATTAAAAGTTATGCTGAAAATATTTAAAATCCAGAGACCAATAGCCGAGTCTATATATTTAGAAAAATTGTACTCTTTACCATTTTTATACTAATTGGTAAATGCCAGCAGTTTTCTGTTCATTTTATAATTCTGTGAGTTTCATGATAATTAGGAAGAAGAGAGCATTACGTTTGGTCTGCGAAAAAGATCTTTCTTAGAATTGTCTTGCCTTTTTTGATAGTTCATGAAAAATGATAACGAATTCTGATGAAATATTCATTTTTTTTCTGTGGAAGAGATATTTTGCCATCATGTGCTACAAAGATCAAAGTTCAAAGTTCAGATATTCTTTATAGCTCGCATCAGCTAGGACCAAGCTTGACGCAATTCATGAATTCTTGAGTTACGATGGAAATTTCAAAATATTTTTTTTTTAATATCACTTTTTCTGTGGGGGTTTCATTGATACCTTTGTATTTGTAAGGTTTTAACTATCAATGCAGTTTCCCTTGGTGGAACTTTCCACTTTATCAGCCATTCTTTGATCTTGATTTACTTGTTGATTTTTAGTAGGCTGCTTTTTGTATCATGACAACTCTAGAGTAAAACGGGTTTCTATTTTTTCGGAAATAATTTCAGTATCTTTATAAACAGCGTTAACACGTTTAGTTAAGTGACAATTTATATTAACTTGATATTTCATTTTTTCACTAAGCTAATGCATGGAATTTGAATATTTCTGTGATGAATAACAATTGGAATATCAAATTTCTCAATATGTAATGCACATTTTGCTATCATGCACCAGTAATTACTTTAAAAATGATACGGAACGCGATGTCATTGTGACGTCACAGAATGTATGGGGGTAATAACTTTATCGTCAATAGACTGATATTATTAATGTTGGAGAATTAAATACTATAAATAGTGCCTTGTACAGTCTAAGGAAGAGTGTATTCGTATGTATTGATTGTCATGCCCTATTTTGTATTCATAGACGTGTCAATTAAAGGAAAATATTGAAATTTAATCAATTTGTATTTGGCGTCTATTTGATTGTGTCATTGCAGTTTCAAAGCCGGGATATGTTCAGAGCAAGATTTGAACTCAGTGCTAGTTAATTTAGTATATACAAGATGAGAGTGAATAAGAAGACTTCTTGTAATCTCAGGACACTTTAAGTATAATTTTGTAATAATTTAAAATAACATGAAATTATTTTTTTATAGAATACTCAATGATAGGAGTTTCTTTTAAAATGTAATGCGTAATTTTAAGAAACATAAAAAAGAAGAGCTATTTAAGATTTGTTGTCATCATTTTTTTCATTTGGCAGAGAAAACTCAAACACTATTTACAATACGTACTTTACCTTGAATCACAAACCAACAATGAAAAATGCCTCTACAATTGACTCTCGGTTTTAAACAATCTTAAACAACTTCTGAGAGTTCGTAGGTTCAATATTCGTCACTTATTTTTTTTCTCAAAATATCAAAATATATACTATTGGATTTGATGAAAAAAGATCCTCTGTGTCTTTCGATACATGATGGTGTGTAGAAGAATAGCAAGGGAATCGATAGATAGGGGGGGCAAGAGATAGCGGACATTACGATCTTTGAATAGATAGAGCGATAGAAAATGAAGAGCGGTAGTGAAACGGATTCGATATAATTATGAAGGTGCGATGGACAACAGAGTACGATTGCTTTGGGTGTGTTTGAATTTGGGGATTATAGTCTGATAATCTCATCTTGCATACCTGAATGAGAATATCACATGATTGCTTATCTTCAAACATATTTGGGAAGATGTTTGATGATTACAAAATATTTTCCCTAATAGTGAGTATTTTATCGTATTTATGTAATCACGGTAAAAACTCACAATCAGGGAGTCCGTGCACATTGTTTCGTAAAAATTAAAATTTATACAACATCTTTAACAAACAAATATAGAACAAATTAATATCTACAAACAAATATTTTTTTAATGAACAAAGTAAAATACAATCAAGATATATTCTACATGTTCCTTTTGATCAATCATAAATCGTATTATAATCATGTTTATTAGTTGATTAAAACATATTTTTGTTTGCTGTCCATGCACACGCAAACGCCGTTTATTATTTTTTCCACATCCAGAGTTAAAGAGAACTAAGAGTCTGAGTCTGAGACACGGTTATCATTTCCAAATCTATACTCTTAGCAACTGAAAGACGTTTTGCAGTAGCCGCATCAAAGACTTGGAACAACATCCCCCTTTCCATAAGGGAAATTACCTGTCTTGCTACCTTCAAAAGATCCCTCAAAACTTACATTTTCCCCCAGTGATCTATGTGATCTACTTCCTGTGAGACTGTACATTTTAGTCCTCTTTTCACATAATTATTTGTATTTTTAAGCGCTATGGTACTTATTGATTTTAGCGCTCCTAAATATTCTATATTATTATTATTATTATTATTATTGAACGATAATTTTTGAATTTTATCATTCTTTTCATGTCAGTTATGAAGATTATCATAGCCCCTGAAAAGGATTACTCTTCAAAATGCCATCATTTCCGAAATATGAATAAAAGTAGTATATGCCTAGTCCGATATACACATTTCTGTATTTGATGGATGTAGCTTTCAGCAGAGAATGGGTCAATTTTCCATCATTTTACTGATTCTAAAGCATTCTAGTGTACACCAATTCTTATGTACTACACATGTCGATTTTCCGGTCGCTGCAAGACACGTCTTTCACATATGAATCGCACGATCAGGGGCCCGTTTCATAAAACTTGTTATCTATAACAACTGCTAAATTTCTATGACAAATTTGCTCTCAGCCAATCAGATGCCATGATTTCAGTAGCTTTTAACAGTAGCTTGTAACTTGTTATTGATACATGTATCAAGTTTTATGAAACAGGGCCCAGGACTTAACATTTATATTTAAAACCCTAACCTCTTATGTCGCCATTATCGGGAGTGATCACGACCTGCTCCACCCTGCACTTCTTCTCTTACACACAATTTTCTCTACAATTTTTTTAATTTTTGTATCCAGGTTTTGTTTTCAGTACATAGGGTCGCCCCATCAATGATAACGCTCTGGTCTACCAGTGGGCCGCGTATATTCGTAAAAGAACATTGAAAACACAACTGAGTTCGAATATGAACAGATCTTGTGTCGTCATATTGGCAAGGGTGTGGACGTTATACATGTACAACTCTTTTTCTTCTCACTACCCCAAATTCTTGGACTAATACCCCCGCCCTCCCGTATCGGCTCCTCCCGGCATCCAGACTTTGTCGTTCGTTTTCATAGTATAAGCTTCTTTCTAATTATTCCAGTATTTCTTGATTTTAAAATAATTTTCAAATATCATGAGCGATGGGTTATCTTGATATAAGAAACATCCTCTTAGTTTTGTTTTCAAATTCAAATCAAATAAATTAATTGAAATAAAATTCATAAGTTTGGATTGTCATAAAAGAATCAAAGCACGCTACAAAATGAATAGTCGAAACGAAATGCCTCAAATCGTCACTGAAAAAGAAAACCAATGAAAAAATAGTCATTATACCGGGAAAATACAATGTACATGTATTTCATTAAATGAATTAAACATACCGTTGTCATCTCACGTTACATAATACTCATAAATTGATAACTTTACTAAAGTTTTACTCCCACTGAACATGCAGGAGTCACACCTAAGTATATAGAGCGAATGAGTTATATCTTTTGGGCTCGGGTTTGGGGGAGATATAAATCTGATCTTTCGCATTTCTCACCCAGAAATGTTACTGGAATTAAAGGTATAGACCAGTTTTGGAAACGCCCCTCTCTCAAAAAAATGAAATGGAAGCTCTCATTACCAATCATGTGAAATAATATGTTTTGACTAATAAGTGATGATACAAATTTTGCCGGGAAAGTCGGGAAACCGCCTACGAATTGATATATTTGGTAAATTATTATATCTATTGGGACCAAATAGATATCGCGCACGTGGTCGCGTAGTCCCATATACATCTTTCTGTGTACAGTGCTTATCATTTTGATGATTCCAGAACCTTGCAGTACTCACCAATACTTAAATGCTAGATGATCAACCTTTTCTGATCGATTCCACAACGTTTCTTTCACAATGCAATCGCATGACCAGAACTGGTCTTTCTCTTTAACGGCTTCCTAGAACTGAAAGGGAGTCTCCCCCTATTAATTCCCAAACAAAGGTAAATAATCTTAATTCTGTATGTACACCTCCTTTGACTATTTACGAAGCAAGAGATATCCCCATTGGTATTCAGCTAATCCGATTTCCTAAGTGGGGCGCCTCTTTATTGCTGTTTTTGTCGTTCAGGTGTGAGTTATTTAAACAAGATCTGCAGGTCCTGTGTGGGGTGCTTTTGAGATCGAGCTGACCGCCAAAAATCTCGCACTTTTCAATTTTTTTTTCTCAATGAGAGGGCTGCCTGCAAACGCAGGTGTGTCGATTTTGTCGCACATGTCAAAGTAACACACAAGTGCTTCATGCCCCCTTACCTCTCTCTGCCCCACCTTTCATCTTTCTCTCTCTCTCTTCCTCTCTTTCAATAGTCTCATCTCCTTTTCTCCATCTCTCTCTCTCTCTCTCTCCTTCTCTTTTCATTGATGTGCAATTTTACTTATTTCTTTGTCATTTTCGAATATCATAGTGTACAACATTATTGAAGTACATAATTCATTCGAGTATCAGAACGCCCCCGAATATCTCCCCAATCCTGACAAGTAGGATATCTACATTTATTCTGGGACGACTATTCTCTTTCGACTTTTGACGAATACCACCTTAAATGTCCCCCAGTTACAGATCAGAAACTACATTGGAGATAATTGTCTCGGGAGATTGCCCGGGAAAGTTGTCCAAGGAGTTGCTGTGTGAGGTAGTTGTCCGTGGGGGGTATTCAGGGGTAGTTAACCGCAGGTAAAGTTGTTCTAGAATGTCACATTTATTTCACTCGCTCCCCCCTCTTCTTCTCTGTATGTCTGTCTCTCTTTCTCTCTCTCTCTCTCTGTCTCTCTCTCTCTTTCTCATTTTCTCTCTCCCCCTCTACCTCCTCTCCTACTCTTTCTCCCTCTCTCCATCTATTTCTCTTGAATTTTCGTACACTTATCCCTCCCTCTTTCTAACACCATCCCTTTACTTTTAAGCGATGCACCATAACAACTCCAAAATCTGGTAAATATTTAGTCCACTACAAAAGAGCATTATTATCTCTTCTCCTCTTTTTCACAATCAAGGAACAGAATGCAAGAGTTCGCGAGGACGCTAAGTATTTGCGAAGTTGTGTGTTTATACTGAAACCACTTCCGAAAGAATGAACATCAATAAGTGAAAAATTGTGAAGAAAACAAAAAACTTGCTCTAAACAAGTTTGATTGACAGGACACGCTTTTAAAATGCATGCGTCCCTTTCCATGGAAATTGTCTAAAAACAGGTGTTCATTAATCATTCAACACGGCACGTTTTTCTGCCGAAATACTTCTGGATCGTGATTACTGAAATGTTAATCAGGATTTCCCGGTATCTAATCCTCCAAAATAAATGTTTAATAAATCGAGTCTTGAAGAAAAAAAAATTGAAAAACATGGAATAGTTTAAATCTATCCTGTTGCCATTCTTTTGACAAATTTCTATTACGATTAGAGTGACTGGGGGATCAAATCCGCGAATTCTAACATCAGAATCCGTTTTGAAATTGCTTATTTCTTCTGGCTTATTCTGTTAATTCTATAGTAACGGAGAGCATGACGCATATATTTCTACAATGAATATTTTCCCTTGGCAACAATCTTACAAAGTAAATTGGATTGGCGTTAAGTTTGTCAAAAACGAACAACTTTTCACGGTAGACTGTGTGAAATCTAGCAATCCTTAGTATGTACTTTGATCATGCCGCATTCACTTCCAATCCGTTTTCATAGCCAAAATGCTTCACATTCAACACATTTACACTGTTACCATGGCAACTCATTATCGAAACCCTCATTGCGCTCTTTAGTGGCCCAGTATCGTAATCCGACTTGAAATTCCGAACTCAAGTCCCTTCTCTCTGCATTTTATCGAAGTATTTCACACTTCCATCTAATCTTCTCAAAAGAAGTTGCACTCTTGACTTCCTCAAACTTTACAATCTCTCTCAACATCGTGATTTTTTTCTAAACAATCTTTTCCCCTAACTTTTTTTCGCTTCACCACCCCAAGGTGACACTGCGTCAACGGTAAATGGCAGCTCTCAACCGATTAGTTGCGATTAGTGCAATTAAATAACATCTCGAGTTTAGTCAAGAGCTCTACAAGCAAGAAACCTTCAATAAACGCGCAAACATCCGGACTGCGGAGAGATGGGGAATGCGAAGAATTCATTCGCACCTGGCTGACGGTGGTTGATTTTAGTTCATTTCGTGCATGCTTTCAGAGGCTGCGTTCATATACGTTAGATAACTCTGTGTTTCGAAGTTAGTTCCCTTTTAAGTCGCATGTGCGGACTGTATGATAAGACTTCTCATCACAAATCTCATGTCATATTTCTTATGACTCGGCGATATGTCTCACCGTATGGACAGCAAATGAAATAGCACTCGACTGCCCCTTGTATGTACGAGAAAACGAGACGCGGTATGTAGACTGTATATACAGCTTACTCTCATCGAATAATACTAAACGAAACATGAATGCTAAAAACTGGAATGGACGCACTCTCGACCTTTTACGTCGAAATGATGTTATCTCATATAGGCAGCAATGTAAACTGATATTTTGTCGTCCGTAAGATAAAATGCGATGATACTAACCCTGCACAGACAGTGAAATTTGATCTTTTAATACAAACAAACAGACAAACAGACAAACAGACAAAATCATTCCCTGCTATGGACGAACAATTAGGCTTACCACTATGTTGTATGTTACACCGTATGGACAGCAAACTGTCATCTTATCTTGCTGTCCACACGGGTGTGGGACATCCGTATTAACAGCGAATATACGTGAATCACATCAAAGGTAATTCCACTGTAAAAAAACACTGCCGATAAATCTTTCAATATTTGTATTTTATTCGCGCAATCAGCACTCATTAAGTAATTACACACCTGGGCATTCGATAGGTGGGTTATAATGTCACTGGCTCACCATAATCGTAATTGGGTATGGATAAGGGGTCAATTACTATTACCAATAGAGAGAAGGAGTATGTATGTAAACAAAACTTGGACATGAGAAGCGAGAAAACAGATACAATGTATATACTTTCCTCACCAAGTGGTATCTCATATAAAAAAAAGATCCCAATTGGATTGAAAGAATGATGAAATATTTCATCCGTATATACACAAAATAAACATATCTCACCATGCCCTAAAGAATAAGCAATAAGGACATAAAGCTGAGTTTAGATTCCCATTTTTATTGTTAATACTAGTCTAAAAATTTAAATTTAGAAGAAATGTGCCCTATATTACATCACGGTGCCCCCCACCATTTTAAAGTAACAATAACAAACAAACAAGCAATTTGCAATGAAACGATCCGTGAATTCTTAAATAGCTCGACTTTAAACAATTAATCGCATGACTTGTTTTCAGCAAACCCCAGAATGGATTTTATAATGGTAATTCATATACACCTAGCATTTTATAAAGTGGTTATGACCATTCATCAAATAGCTGCTTCCTCAGTTATTAAACTTAATGACCAACTATTTTTTGTATTTTAGTTAGTTCCTAATTTAAATAAGGCAAGGTTATATTTGTTCTACTTTGAACAGAAAACAATAGTTGCTGTTGGACATAATATGTAGTTGTATGTATATCAGTCTAAGCAAAAGCGATTGGTTTAACTTTATTGTTCAAAATTGTTTTTTGTTTTTTAATCATATAAATATTTACTATTACATTGTTCAGTATGCAACAAAATGGATATATCCTGTATCTATATTCTGTATTTAGTTTTAAGTGACATCATTATAAAATGCTGCAACCATACGGCACAGATAACATTATGTCTACAGGGTTACCTTTAATGTATTGATTCGTTTCTTCTTCAAAATCATTTTGTTTATACCTCCTCTTCTCTCTCTCTCTCTCTATCTCTCTCTCTCTCTCTCTCTCTCTCTCTCTCTCTCACACACACACACTCACTCACTCACACACACACACTCTCTCTCTCTCTCTCTCTCTCTCTCTTGTCCTCTCTATCTTTTTTCTATCTCTTTAGCTACCTTTGTCTTTTTCTCTTCCCATTTCAGGTCCCGAGTGCTCGTCTCTCTGGATTTATTTGCCCGTAGATGGCGATAGGCAGTTAATTTCACGATAACAACTTGAGGGGTTCTCATTTGATGGTGTGATAGTTAGTTTTACCTGATTCCTAAGAAAACACGTGTATGCTTGTAAGTAAGCAACCCTGGATCGAACCCTGAATCTCCCGGTTACAAGACCACTGCATCCCACTGAGCCATCGCGACTCCAAATCACGAAACTGAAGCATGCGCAGTATTAACATTTAAAAAGGAATGTTCATTCCACTAACAACGACATATTTAATATATCGTACTTAATCTTGGATGTCACTAGTGACATCACATTTATCAATTTGTTCATGTTTTTCTTATAAGCTAATAGTTTTACTGTGTATCACTATACATGTACTTGCAAGTTTATTGGCTATTGGTGTATTGTCAATTCCTTACTTACGTGTAGATACTCTTTAATGAGTTGTTGATATATTGCACCTATCCTCTAATAGCTTTGATTTTTTTCTTCAGTGTAATATACTCATACTACTTTACCTCGTGCAAAATCTGTTCGATAATATTATCCATGTACTTTTAGTATGTTACAATTCGTGCTATTTCATGCCACTCTTGCTTTGTGTGAATACCCTTTTTCTTCCTCTTTTCTTTGGTTCTCATCTTTTTCTCTTTTCTTTCTGTTTTCCTACCTCTTTCCTCTACTATTATCACCTTTTTTCCTTCTTTTTCTTTCTTCACACAATACATAATTTGCTATTTTTTTACATGTGCCTTGATGTTTTGTAAAGTAACATTGAATATGACATTTTTTAAATCTTCGTACTGTCTTTTGGAGTTACAAAATAATTTGCATTGAACTTGGATGTGTTGCGGGATTGGCATAGCTTTGCTCTTTTGACGTTAACGAATGACGTTAATATATTATGTATTCAATGTGTTGTTTTTTAAATTGTTATATATTATTATTATTATCTATTCGGCACTTTCAAGAAATATATATACTTCAACTTTAGGTGCACTTGGCAGAGAAATGCATTCCTTTTGTCCTGTTTGGAATGAAAACATACCTTAAGACTGTATCACATAAATATTAATGGTCTTCATTCTCCTCTCTTTCTACTTATCATTTTCTACTCTATCCTTCTTTACCCCTCTCCTCCAATCTTTCGTATATTCTCTGATCAACTTTTCTTTCTTTCTTCTTCTCCCTTCTCTTCCTCTTTCTAGTTCCGTCTCTCTCTCTCTCTCTCTCTCTCTCTTTCTCTCTCTCCTTTCCCTCTTACCTTCGATGACACAGAAGTTTTTAATATATTAAGATTGTTTATGAAATATTTGAGAGTTTTATATAGTTTCATTATGCATGATTTATGGCTGCACGTTTTAGTCATTCATATTTTGATCGTTTATTGTGTTGTACATTGACTTTGTAAATTGAGCAATTTCAGCTTTCCAGCTGCATGTTCTTTTATGACAATAAACCGAATCAATTCAATTCAATTCAACATTCTTTCGATTTCTAGTTACTAATGCCTATCGAAGAAGAATCGTTGAACAAATGTCGTGAAAACCATTTTCTTTAATAGCGCCATCAATGCCGGCAGCCGCATGAGCAAAGATGACAGCGGCCTTTTGTAGTGATTTCCTTTTAATCGGGAGAAAATCCAGGGGCATTGGGAGCATGTGCCCCAGCAAAACTGCATCAGGCATACTCATTAAGCAGCGGCGGCTCCAGGGCTTTGTAATTTAGTGAAAACAAAAGGGGGGAATTTTATAAAAATGTTGACGAGCAACAAAAAAAGTTCTCAGATTTGGCCAGGTGGTGTTAGGCACATTTTGTATGTGGATCCGACGTTCATTATGTTCCCTAGATCTCAAATAGCTCCCTACGTTTAGAAATCAGCTACTCTGTTTTTCACTACTGGCACATATTCAAACAGTAATAAATCAATATAGAATAAATCAAACAACCGCGGTAAATGGCTCATCTTTGTTGCATTTATCAAGAATGTGCATGACCTCGCAAAGTCCCAGAAAAGCTTGGGCAAAACAAAACAAATGCATTTCATCCGCAAACCACAATCAATTATGACAAACACCTCCTTTTTGTTCATCTTTTCACCACCAGTATTGATTCCGAATGCCCTCATAAGTTACATTAGTCTTAAGAGAAAACTAAAAACAAGAAATGTATAGCAACGCATGAATTGCTAAAACCATTACATGCAATGCTTGTTTTTCTATTGGTATAGTTCATGTTCTTTACTGGTAAGACTTTGAAACTCATTTGAAATACTTCATTTCAAATTTGAATTAAAATCATAATTAATATTAATTTTTAAAATAAGTGCGGTGTATATGCCTCGATTTTTTTTTTAAATAAAGACTGTTTCAACAGCATAATAATATATAGCACATACTTAAGATTTAGTTTCAACAGCTACTTCGTATTTGATAAAGTGATTTACAAATCAAATATAATCGTATCACATGTTGTTTGATTTAATACTTGCGAAATTTCATTTGATTGTTCATAATAATCCTTAATAATCGACATTATTTGTTTTTATTCAATGTGCTTTCATAGTACTATTTTTGTATATATTTTGTGTAAATGTAACTGTGTATCCTTGTCCTAAATACTTTAAAAAGTGTTTTAACTAGTTACAATGTCACCCTGGTTACGTATAAGCTTTTTATACAACATAAGATTTAAGAAATGAATAAATGGATAAATTTAAAAAAAATTTAAACCAACAACAACAAAATAGACAACCCCTTTTCTATCCTCAACTCCAAATGGCGTGGTCGCGCAACCCGACCGATGCAATTTATTTGTTACTAAAAGACAACCATGAATTCGACCACAATCCCGTCGCGGTTAATTGTTTGAAAATTGGAACAGTTGAGAATTTGTCAAAACAACAGCGAGACAAGGTTAGAATCAAATTGAACATTCGACATGATGCAAGGTGATATCTCGGGCGATCATTCACTATCACAGACATTGCTTCTATTTGTCAATAGTTCAGTTTTAGATTCGTAGTCTGCATTCAAAGTCTTTGATCGGTATGAAAAACTACTGTGGCCTTATAGTTGAATGCACAACACTTTTTATGGTACAGAGTAGAAGAATCATATTATATAGATTGAATAAAATTATTGGTTGGGAAACAAACATTTGGTATTCAGACACTTGCATCAGTCGCACGTTCGAGAAAGGTTCAATGACTTTGCGAGTGTAAAACACAGTCTGTGATTCAGACAAGGCAAACCGCGGGAGAGTCCGACACCATACGTACGTACGTACGTACGGGACCCTATGTCGCTATGGCAACGCTATACAATTCGAGCCCAACCGATACGCTCCAATACGATATTGATTCACGACGATGTGCTCTGTGTACAAACCTCGAAGTAAACTCGTTCGGTGAGATAGATATACATAAACTATTGAATGAAACGGTGTTCGGCCTTTGGCATGTTTGAATGTGTGTTTAACTTGTCAAGGTTTATCTGGATTGTTCGACGTATCTACATCAACAACCCTCTTAAGTGCCATAAGTCAGAGATTCGTGTCTTCAATTTAAGAAGGTAGCGAACTTTACTTCTACCGTCTGTCCACCATCCGAATAAACTTTTCTCCAGGTCTTCATCGGGAACTAACTTTTGGCAACCGGCCTCGTAACGGGGAGCGTGACGGGGCGTAAGTATTGACAACCATTGTACTCTATTTCTGTCCATACCTCGACCTGGTATACCAGCTATTACTTCAAACACCATTGTCCTACCCTCTTAGGTCCAATAAATACCATTCTTTACGACCCCCTCTCCCGCAGAGATTATCCCAACTTTCTGATTGTGTACCAACTTGTTATGCAAATCAAACGCCCATAGATAAGGCAATCGATCAAATTTCGATCTATCTGCCCCCTCTTTCTATTTGTATAGATATTTTCGACGCATATGCAAGCCCCCTCCTTTTAATTGGTCTTGTTGTGGATTTGTGGTGTTAGATAGAAAGGGGGAGAGATCCTTTGTAAGGGTTGTGTTTTGGTTAAGGATCGCATAGATACGGGAGGTTTTGATGAGTCGATCGCAGAGCGTGATCAATTTTGTGCACTTTACAGTCGTCTGTTTGTACTGCTGTCTTTAATCCTCGGATTTTTCATGGCTGAGTTACAGGTAATAATTCTTAATCACTCGTTTCATAAAACAAAGAAATATCTATTTTAAAAATTGTTGCAAATCATCCTAATCATTATGGTCAATAACATTTGCAGAGGAGTATATTCTTAATGCCACTCGTGGCTTGTGAGTGCGTTTTGTTTTGTTCATTCGTTCTTATGCAGGTTTCGTTTTTACTTAATATTCAATCATTTTCACAATAATTTGACATTTGTAGAGTAAAATATAGTTTGTTTGCCTAAATGATAAACTTGTGTGTCTCCAGACATAAAGGCATATAATTATATTACTTTGTGCTATTCAGGTTTTGTTCTAAATTTATAAAGATGTCGAGGTTATGTGTGGCGGTGATATACTAAGGAATTTAATATAAAAGAAATTCTAAAGCGTCTGGGTTTGTTATGACGAGAAATTCATTTTATTCTTCAATCGTTTCACAAAGTCTCTTTAATTCGGCTTTTAATTAGCATATCATGTCCAAAAAAAAAGTTACGAGTATGGTCTCTATTCGTTTGAATTATTTTTCTAGGATTTTGCAAATTATAGAAATGAGTACATTACAGGTTGATAAAGATACTAACTCTAATATGATTGCTAAAACAAATACTTGAATTCATTTTGCAGGGTGGTAACCGTCTTATATATCTTCTCATTATGAAACGACAAATACTTGTTTCTATTCATTGTATTTGCATAATGCCTATTAAATTGTACTAGCTGAACTGTGTAAATATGTAACATTGTATAAACCGCATAATTTACGGTCTAGGTTTAAAGGTCGATGTCAATCTATGTAACGGAAAGGTTACAATTTTGATTCTGTAATATGAAAATGATATTTGTCTTTTCTAATCCGTAAACTAAGTTTATTTCTTTTATTAATAAGTGAAATATGTGCAGTTTTCGAAGTATGATAATTATTGAGTTTGAGATACCTCAAAACTAGTTAACTGTGATCCTTCTACAATTGAGGATCAAGGATAAATAACATTTCTATTAGTGACTTTGAACAAGGGGACTTACAAGATCAAATAACTGGATCAATGGTTAAATAAAAACTGGAGTTATTTTGATAAAACATTAATAGCATTTGACCCGAAGAAACATTTGAAACATGAAATAAAAGTGCTGTACAGTACACACCTGTGTCTTTATTCACAACTGTTTTGTACCTGAGACTTATGTTATTCTCTGCTAAGAAATGAAGAATTTTAAAGGCACTATTTTTGTCCAATCACCTCTAGATTCACTTGTAATGTAAATTTATTTGCATTATGCGTTTTCTGTTTCACCCTGCATTTCAATGTTATCATTTTACACATTTAACATGTATCCTCTTATTTAATTTAAGCATTGAATGTATAGAGTCACACATGATACTTTATTTGCATTGTGCATTTTATTTTTCTGTTAATTTCATTGTTATCACTCACACATTCAATTTGTACTCTCTTCTTCACCACTTTCTTTCTCACTCCTGTCACCAAAGTGTTGATTTAGTGAAGAATCAACATAAACACATGGAGACTGCAGTAAGTTATATGATGTGTTGCCCCCTCCCACTCATACCGAACCCATTTTAGCCACGACCCCACCCCAGCCCCTTCCCCTTAAAAAGATGTGATGCCAGAATACTAACAACTCCCAAAATATTAAACAATATTAAAATACAATGTTGCCCATAAAGTTGGAAATAATTTTTCTACCTCTTTCCTTGAAATGATTGAAAATATGGATTATTCTTGGTAGATGAAGTTTATATAATTATCTTCTCAGAACTTGATTGATCAATCTAAATAGTCATAGAGATTGATCTATAAAGTTCAGATCTATTTATCAAGACTTAATCACATTGTCACAACCATTTCAGGAAAAGTGGTAAAAAAAATTGTTCAAAATTTATGTGCAGCAGTGCTAGTACGTTGTGCTGTAATGAGTGTCAGATATCGTATGGTAAAAGTTAGTGTGGTATTGTGAAAATTAATACTGCTTCTCTTTCAGAGGTGTTGTGTGTTTGTAACTTGCTTGACCGGTTAATAAATGAGAATAAGACAAATGTGAATATAATGATTATTCTTGCATAAAACGCATAGGATTTTATATTATTTTTATACTCTGAAGATTTTACTAAAACATTTTCATATTGCAATATGATATTTGTATGTTTACTTTAAGCAAGCTATTCAAGTAATGATATGATTTTACGATAAAGATTTTTTTTTTTTAAATAATCATACTATTTGAAATGTTCTTAAATTATTTAAACAATATGAAAAATGTGAACTTTATGTTTACCACCTAATAAATGGATGGATATTAATCTCTGTTTGATCGCAATAATAATTGATATTTAAGGGTTCTTTAACCAAACCACTGCGCTTTGTTTTTTGTTTGTTTGTATGTTGTTGTTTTATATGTCTACAATTTTCGGTTGATTTTATATGGCAAAATATTAAGTGAGGTCGGTTTTTTTACTGTAAATGATAAAGCAAACGAATCAAAAATGGAATAAAAGTAACATTAAACTAATCCTTTAGGAGTTTGATTCTCTAATTTGATTGCTTACACCGTTAGAAAAGTAACTCATCATATACTTTTAATGTTTTGGGCCGTAGGCATGTATAAGTTGTTTTTTATCCTACAGCTTTACATCGCCGTCCTTTCCTTTCGTTTTGTTTTGTTTCCCTGCCTGCTCTGTATTTAATTTTGTTATGAAATCCCAATACATAAATTGTGAGTTGTGTAATAGCAAATTCCATTATTCTTAGACTAAGAAAGTGCAAGATGACATTCCGTTAATGTATTATTCATTATTCCTCCTGTCTTCATTTTAACAGCACTGGATGGATACGTTGTACGGATGGGCACCATCCACCATGAAACCAAAACTAGAACAGGTTCGTGATTTTTTTTGATTTTTTTAAAAAAACTTTGATGTTCTCACTTTTTAAAATGTTAATTAGATTTACTTTCATTCCACAAATGCAACAGATAACTTGCATTAAGTTAGATACAGTACAAGATATGCGTAGATAAACATGGAATGATAAAGTGAGCTCATGACTGTATAGTACAGTCAAACCTGCTTTAGTGACTACCTGTATAGAAAGACCACCTATCTACAAAGACCACATATTTTGTTTCCCTTGAAAATGTTTTCTCATTGAAACATGTACTAAAGAAACCTGTACTTAAAGACCACCTGCCTATAAATACCACTTTCTTGTCTCCCTTGGGTGGTCTTTATAGACAGGTTTCACTGTAATACAAACGCGTGAGTGAATGGTAACATCCTCCTCCCCCTCCTCCTTATTCTGTGTAGATGGGCTCACCTGGTAGGTTGGTAGATATACCGATTTCTTCATTATATTATTCGTTACAATGTCGTCGGCTGTATTCACCTAATATAGAGGCCTACTTGTTCATGTTTAATTTTCTGCTCCGCAATTCCCTTTGCTTATAATAGAACGACGAAAGAGATTTTACTTGTATCGAGTTATTGATATCACATTACCCTCGTCACACAGTTTGTAATTCATCATAATAATTGTTTACATGGGTAAATGGTTTATGGGTATTCATGAACCTTAATTATTTCAATATTAGTTGCTATTCGTTGAGGGCTTACGAGGCTGTTAATGCTGAACTCTCTCTCTCTCTCTATATATTTTTTTTTTCAATAATACTTGTTCAACAATAATGCCTTAAATTCGTTCGTCGCGACGAGCCGAAGGATCATTCACCCAGTATTGGTAACCATAGTGAATAGATTATGTGTTTAAATCAATCATTTGTAAAATACTTAATGATTCTATGTTTTCACCATTCTGTTTCAGCGTTCCTACGTTCATCACAGTCATAACGGTTTCAATGGATTACACAAAGTAGGAGTAGTGGTGAGTAATATTTAGTCAATTTTACATTTGTGTTTTTTTGACAAGTCAGATTAAAATTCTTGTGCGAAACAGAAAAGTATGATATTGAGATACAAAATATTGTAAACGATAACTGGTTATCTATTTCTCTAAAGGGATGAGCACAATCTTACAAATAGAATGGGATGTTGAATTTAAATGCTTCCATTTATCAAAATATAGCAAATTTGTCATGTTTTCTCGTTGTCAATCTTCCAACCACTCCAATACCATTGACTTTACATTATTCTGTTGTAATCATTTACTTGTATTTCCGCACGGAAACACTTGCTTCCTTCAAAGGCCGTTTTAATTTTTCAATCAGCAAGTTTGTGCAATATGATTAACTATACACGTTATCTCTCTGGCTGTGGCTTTGTCTCTGATTTACAAGCCTAGTCGAAATCATCATGCCCTCATTTGTTTACAATTGACATATGTCAAAATCTCTTTTCATGATACAGGCCCGTGAGCTGCATACAGGCAATATAGTCCAGCTAGAGTCTAGGGCTACAGGAGGACTACTGCGGGTCAATTCCCTTACAGGGAAAGTCGATTTTAACGGCATTTATGGAAAACAATGTAAGCTATTTTTTTAAATAATAATATCCTTTAAAATTTAATGTGCCCTGTAAAAGTCTGGATGTTCTAAAAATCTTAATCTATACGAACATTTAAAACAAAAAAAGAATATGTGTCACATAAAGTCAAAGTGGATTTTGTTTTAATTAAAGAAATCATATTGATTGACATATAAAATCACAGTGGCGACACGAATTGCATCATCACAGTGACGGATGTATGATGGGCACAACAGACCCGTCACCCTTCTTAAAGCCGATATAGCGGTTCGGTGTAAAAACCTCTGGCATTTTTACCTGTGGTATTTTACCACTGACATTTTTGCCTCTGGCATTTTTGCCTCTGATATTTTTAGCACCGAAATTTTGCCTCTGGCATTTTTACCTCTGACATTTTTACCTCAATCATTTTTACCTGTGATATTTTTACCGGGCACCCATGTAGCATACCTAACCATAGTGACCAAAATTGAAAATGTGCCCTCTTTCAATTTTTGCTCCAAAGGACACCCAAAATATTCATTAGTATTAATTTCTATGTCAGAATTTTTTCGGAATTGTGAGCCCCCTTTTTTTCTTCTTTCTTCTTTAATCCAAAAATTCGGATCTGCCCCTGTTGACATATACATGCTTATGTGAGTTACATTCTTGTGATTAATTCATATTTTCTTTAACTTTCTTGTGACGTCATCTTTCATTCTTGCAGCCCAATTTGTTGTAAGGCGAGAAGGTGATGACGTCATCTCATTAAGATGTGTTCTTAGTACGTCCAACTTCCTCGTCCTCAGGAATGGCATCCTATATGCAAATGTAAGTCTATCATTTTGCTCTTACCAACTTTGTCTTCTTCCTTTTTTAATTTGTCTTTTCTTATTCATTCTTCAATAATAATGATGATAGTAGTCCGTTCTTGTATACACTTATCACCTTATGATGAAGATCTCATTAAGGTCTCTATGCCCTCTAAAAGGGACTTTGGATATTATTACGCCAGCTTTAGCTCTGGCAACCATAGCTTAGTACATGAAAGGAATAAGTCCTATCGGGTACCCACTTTATACTACACCTGGGCCGAGTGTGGCAAAAGGGCATACAAATGTATGTGCTGCGGCAGGGATTCGAACCGGAATCTCGTGGTTCACAGTCCGGAGAAATAGGGACTTTTAGATTTACACGACGAGAACGTGGACTGCCACGTGTGCCATTCTTTCAAAGCACTGGCCCGTGCCCGGCAGTGCCTTAAAAGGACGTCACATTACCTTAAAAGGATGTCACCGTGGCAGTCCACGTTCTCGTCGTGTAAAATCTAAAAGTCCCTATTATCCACTAGACCACAACACCTCTACATGTCTTTGTCTTTGTCTTTTTTCACTTCTTATCATTCTATCACTTTAGCATTTTACTTGTATTTTGTTTATTTATCTCTTTACCCTCATTCTACATCTTCGTAAGATCATGCTTTCGATACTGTTTAAATATCTTTTGACCTCCTTACGTAGAGGGTTGTGGTCTAGTGGTTAACAAAACTCGACTTGGGATGCGAAGGCCCGGGGGTGGGGGTCACTCCCAACATGACTGGCTAGTTAGTACGCACCCGCGTCCAGAAAAGGCGTCGAAAGGGTTTCTTTTTCAGCTATACGGCGTCGTCGACGTTTTCCTTAAAAAGGGGTGTTTTTCAAGCATTGATCGCACACACAAAATCCAAAAAGGGTACCTTTTCAGGGAAAATGTGCGATACATACGCCATTAGGGTCATTTCATAAAAGGTGCGATACGCCATTAGGGTCTATTTCAGAGGTTGATGGACACGGGTGGGTAGCACTTGTGTAAGGTCGAGAGGTCGATCCCCAGCATGACACTTACGTCCATAATGATTGTGGAACTGAGTATCATAAAAGTTTGATGAGGATTAATACTCCCCCCCCCCACCCCCTCCTCCCCCTTGAAGGCCTCTCCGTGGCCAGTCCGCCCCTTCATGGTAGACCCAATCAGTGTCCTAATAATTGTTTGCTTTTTAATCCTTTAGGGCAAGGGTGATCCCCAGTGCCGATTCAAATATCACCTCGAAGAGTTAGGAAGCAGCTACATGAAGTTTGAGTGCCTTCAGAACCCAAACCGTTTCGTCTCCGTACACAAAAAGTCAAACGGCAACGACGATACGCGATCGGTGTACAGCATGCGATCGATGCGATCATCGGGGAGCGGAGTCGAGGGGCAATTCCGGGTCGTCATTGTGGTAAGTGGAAAAAAACAAAAACGAAACAAAAGAGACCTGATTGTTTTATTGATTTTTCAACTTGAATTTAAAGTTTGATACAAGGATGTTTCCGACGTTTGTGGCTTTGTAATTTCATTAAGTCTAGTTTTGTTAACGAACCTCAACATTTCTACAAATCTATACCTTGGTGGCTTTGTGGTGACACCTATGTCCTCCGAAACACCGACAGTCTTTTTCTGTAACTTGAAAAACAAAATAACATATAATAAAATCACCTTATGTGAAGAAACACAAATGAATTAGGGACATCGATTCTCACACACTTCATCAAGTATCATTGACTTTATATTATGGGGTTTTTTCTCCATAGACCCACTTGAGAAGAAAGTATGTCAGCTTAATGCCAAATCATTGTTCGGACATTAAATCCATTCCTGTATTCTCCTGCAACACAAACGACTTTTTCCTTCAAAAATGTTGATCTTCAAGTCATAATACTAACCATTATATTTTATTTTTCTTATTTTACCTTACAGGGGCACTCAAATCAGAGCTACGCGTCGTGACATCGTTTTGAAAGCGTAAGATTGAAAGAGATCTATAGGAAAAGACATACAATTTTTTAATGTTTTTTTCAAACTATGGAACAGAATGACCAACGCTTTTAGCACATGAATGCCCCGTTTTTCAGAAAGGAGAAAGCAATTCTAAACATGAGGAAAGCAAAATGGAAGATGGCCCAAGATGCAATAATAGGGGGTCAGGCGAGTGGATCGGCTACGGTGGATGGCAAAAATGGCGCCTTGATTACCGGCTGACGTGTATGAGGGTCTACACACGTCGATCTTCCGATATTTCCTCTTGGCTTTATTGCGTCAAAGATAGAGGAATATGGTTAGGGTTACGAATTTTTTGTTGGTTAAAGTTATAGTTAGGGTTAGGCATTGTATTTGACCCATGGTTAAAGCTTGGAATACGACTATAGTGTATCAAATTGACCGCAGATTAAATGCCGCCGGAGAATTTGTGTAGAATCATTTTATCTTTTTCTACTCATTTTCGTTATGTTTAAAGGTATGATCGTCTATGTATGCACGTCGAGTAACCCCTATATTTTATGTTAGTACCCTCACCTGTACCGAAGTTGAGGGAAATAAGATGAACTTCAAACATCCGACAAATATTTAGAACTTAAAATATGTATGAATGATGAGAGACATTTAAAAAGGAATAAATCGTAAAACGGTTTTACGACGTTTTTATCAGCTGCAGTTAATTTATCCCGAGAAATCTGTCATTTTGTTGAAACCATGCTTATTAAAAATAATTTTCATGTTTTTACGATGATATGAAACATCTTTATCTTGAATTTGTTTTGTATATAATTTGAAATTCACATTGCCTAAATATTTGTTGTGCTGTGAGGCAGTTTAATATCCAATCTTGCTAGATTTAACGATCGTCTAATTGTAATGTAATTGTCGCACAATTGGCTTGTTAAAGATATTGACCGGTAGTGGTAAAATTGCGGTTCAAGGGTTTTGGGTGCAAAATATCCATTCAATATTGTTTAAATATTGCCTTTAGAGGTTTAGATGGCAATACTTCAACCTAAATTCGCAAAAAAGCAGAAATATATGCCGAAATGTTCAATGTTGAAATGGCTTCACGATATCTATCCAGGCCGGATCGATATGATAATTTACCAAATATATCAATTAATGGGCGGTTTCTCGGCAAAATTTGTATCATCACGTATTAGTCAAAACATATTCTTTCACATGATTGGTAATAAGAGCTTCCATTTCATTTTTGAGAGGGTGGCGTTTCCAGCACTGGTCTATACCTTTAATATACGCATCACTTATTCAGTTATTTCTTTAAAATGTATTTTTCACCATGTGAAATGCAATGTTTTTCCCCCGAAATATTTATATTGAATGTAAATATATACGTCCAAAGCCTTGCGTACATTAATAGCACATATACATTATGAACATCTGTAATGATAATCATGTACAGTTTATAATTATGGAAAAAATAAAAATTAAATAAATTTTCAAATGAATTTAAGAATATGTGTCTCCTTTTAAAAAAAGAGTTTTCCCGATTTCGCGAAACAAATATGATCAATGCTTCAAGTCTTGTTTCCTACTTCTTGGTTCCTCTAGAAGGGTTTCCTTTCCTTTCAAATTTACCCCTTTTCCATCTCTTTTCTTTTTGTTTTGTCTTTTCCTTTCCATCACTTTCTCTCTCTCTCTCTCTCTCTTTTCTCTCTCTCTCTGCTCTCTCTCTCTCTCTCTCTCTCTCTCTCTCTCTCTCTCTGTCTCGCTCTCTCTTTCTCTCTCTCTCTCTCCATTTTTCACCGAAATATTAAGTTCTCATTCGATGATATGACAATGAATCATGCAACAACAAAATTTCCATATTGACATCGAAAAATACGGTCGAGGCAGATTACCACTTTGTAAAAAATAATTTATTCAAAACATAAGCACCACATGCACTTCATCCCATTTCATTGTGAAAATGTGAACTCTTTTTCCCCAATTACTACAGTTTCAAGAAGTTATTATCTTTCATTTGTATCTTGGAGCTAGCTTTCGGGCCCATGTTTTATAAAATCTGTTATCAATGAGAAATGCCAAAAATCCCACCTACAACTTTGCTCTCAATTGCAGCCAATCGGATGCGATGATTTCAGTAGCTCATATCAATTATTTTAACTTGTTAATGGTAATAAGTATTATGAGACGGGGCCCAGCAGATCCGAAATGTTATGAAACTATACGTTACGAAAGGACACCATTTGCATATCAAATAAAAAATAATGTTTTGTTCTGTAGGAACACCTTATAGGAAGATTTTGACAACGATGTAACTGCAAACATTTTGTTTGTTGTTTGGAAACATGAATGCTGGTAATTAATTCATACGATGATTGTGCTATTAAAGTTCTCCACGTGATTTCCAATGATCTTTCAAGATTCTGTTTCTTGAACTTTTTGGGGGTTAAGTTAATTTGTTTCTTTCTATTGGATTTCATAATGATTGATCTTTTCTACATAAATTCCAATATACATCCTTCGTATGTACTCATTTACATTCTACCTCAAGATTAAGAACAATAACTTTTTTAAATATGTATCCGGTATTTATTATAGTTAAGCTTGGGATATGGTTAATCAGGAAAGTTTTACAACTCGCATTGCCGAACAATAATAATATTGCATCAGTTCTACAATATATACGGCCATTCTGACCCTCATTTAAATATGGCTTTCAGCAAACATCAATAAAAACTTGTATCATTCATCATAGACTTTAGTCCAATCGTCAAAGTATTATGTACAATAATTTAAAATATTTACATTAATTTATTTGTGGTAAAACTGTACATTTGGCATATTTATGGCGTATAAAATTACAATCTGCAAACAAAATACTTATAATAACTAGCGAGAAGATTTGAATTATCAAAGGTAGTCGTGTCAAGGGATATTCAACACAATTCCGATAAAAAGGCGTGTTATCTTGTGTTGATCAAACCAGGGTCTTCTTACACAAAAGTTGCAAGCGATTGCGAAATTCACTTGATGGCCACTTCGCCTGTCGGAATCAAGATTCCTTATGTGATTTTTTAAAAAGAAAGATCCTGATTCTGGTGAAATTGCACTTGATTCAAAATGCACTATGAAACGGGACATGGATGATAACGTGTACTATAGTTGTCAGAGATTGTGTTAAACAGATGAAAAAAATAAGAATGTTAAAAAATGAAGTACTTCTCTACTTTTTTTCTCACATTGATCACCTATCATCATTTTTGATCGGCGGCAGGACGTTCCTTCTCCCTGTTGGCAAAGACTCCATATTCAGAACTGTCGTCGATTCCGGCGTTGGTTCCGACGACGGTAATAAGGATAGCGGCTTCAGTCTCGGTTCTCTGGATTGGTAGTCGGTTTTACTTTGCCGTCGTCCGAATTCGAGGTAGGTTGTCGGTTCCTGATTGGAAGTGACGTCGCCGTACGATGGAGGCGGCGTAGTCGGCGTGATATCTAAAGGTTCGACGACGTTGCTGTTACGATGTCCTGATCGACGAGGAGAATGATCGGTGGTTGTGTCGTCGTTCCTCGAGATGGTGAATGCAGTCATCGTTTTGCTTGCTGGGATTTGTGAATTAGTACTGTTCCTGGTATTTAAAAAAGAAGGAAGAAATGCAGTTATGGTAATAGAGTTTTGAATAATCAAATATTTACGGACTTTAATTCGTGTGACAAATTTCCTTTTTTGTTGTAATTGTCAATAATACTCTGAA
Source organism: Mesocentrotus franciscanus (assembly GCA_037976565.1). Lineage (NCBI taxonomy): Eukaryota > Metazoa > Echinodermata > Echinoidea > Camarodonta > Strongylocentrotidae > Mesocentrotus > Mesocentrotus franciscanus. Next base: position 25,858,152 of record CP137676.1, read on the forward strand.
CCTATCTCTAAATATGTTCTTTCTCTCTCTCTCTCTCTCTCTTCTCTCCGTCTCTCTCTCTCTCTCTCTCTCTCTCTCTCTCTCTCTCTCTCTCTCTCCATCCCTCCCTTTCTCCTTTCCTCTATTTCGCCCCTATATTTCTTTCCTTGCTCCTTCAATGTTTGTCACTTTCTTTTCTTCTATTGAGACATTTTAAAGCATAAGATGTTACCATAGGCCTAAATCAAAACATGTTGATAACTTCTCATATTCAAGCAACACAAACACAATGGCACATACGAGACTTCAATAATACATACATTGGCATCGATGTTGAGGTGGGGCTCGAAGCTTCGTAGGAAGGGTTCAGAGCTGATTTTCGATTGGACCACTTATAAAAGAGACATCCGGCGACAACGACCATGATGATGATGGCCGCGCTCACCCCGACAGCGATCATCCAGGTCCTCGTTGAAAGTTGCCCTACGAGAGAAGAGCAGAAGAAATGTGAGAAATTGGTTAGTATACAAGGTACTTAGTTTTCTTCATTCTCGAGCTTAACTAGCCAAGTTTCTTTAGAGACAGCATAGTCCATGCTAATTGTTATGTGATCATTGTGTGTACCATTCGTTAGTAACACGGAATACTGCACATAATTACCACTATACGCATCACTGTTCTTGATATCTGAAAATAAGTTATGGTAGGGCTGTCAACTTCATACATTTATAAGATATTATCACATCTTTTTTACAGCCCGCAACGTAGGAGACAAACGTAGGAGATCAAATATAAAAAGCATGTGGTAGTTTCGATATAGATATTTTTTCCTAAAAGCGACCGAGAGAGAAGTTAATGGATATTTGTTATAGGTTTTTGCATAATCAAGAGAGTCAATTCATCCCTTCCTTCTCTTGTTCTCCCCCCCCCCCTTCTGTCTTTCTCTTCCTTTTCACTCCCTCCTTCTCTTTCTCTTACCCCTTTCTCCCCGCTTACTGCATTCTTTTTCTCCACCCGCATTATCTCTGCCCCATATTTCTAGTAAGTCATCAAAATCATCGAAAAAGTCGTTTTTCGTATTCTTTTTCTTCACACTTCACTTTTATCGGCATACATCTCCTTCAATCATCTACTCATTTGATTCCCTCCATCTCATTTTGATTCCTTCCAAGTCTTTAACTTACTGCATCCTCTTTCTTCATCTGAGTTATCCCTGCAGTGGTCGTAACCATCACAGATCAAACTCTTTGCGATGCATCTGTTGTTATCACAATGCCAGTCACCATCTTCGCACCCGTTTTCATCTAAAAAAATAAAAAGAACGACACAGTGTGCATGTGCAGTGATGTTTAGTGAATATAAAATGATTCATCAATGCAAAAAGTATATGAATGATAACCTAAATTATTATACACGTTTTAATAATACCACGATTGCAAATACTTTCGAGAAATCAAACTATGCAGTGTCAATAGCCGTGTTTATCGCCCATCAAAATGTGCAAACCAGAGGTAAAACGTGATTTATATGGGATGTACAGTATTGTATTGCAATTACACTTGAGAGGGATTCTCGAAAGTCTTTGCCATCGTGTTTGATGGGTAAGAGCGTTTTGTTGATAAGCCGAACGGTACGAAGTTTCCATGGATGCATATAAAGCTAAAAGATGAAACACTCAAAGGTTATCTTAAAAGGAGTAAGAAATCAACTTGTTTTTAAATTAGATCTGCCTACCAATAATTATTTAGTCGACCCTGTTTTATCTCTTTACTTATCATCACCCGGCCCCCTCCCTCTATTTAAGCCGAGGGCCAAAGTCAGAAAAGAGGGGTTTTGGTTGCCACTACTTCACAAGCTAAGAACACCTTGTTGATTAATCAAATGGGCATTTTGGCGTAAGACAAGACAAGATGATTAGATGAAGATATTGAAAATGCAAGATACCTTTGTTGCCATATTCCGGGTAATATCAAACGTAGTAATAAGTAATTTTCTAACATCTCGTTTATATCCACTCATTAGTCCATGAACCTCTTGGTATATTAGCCTTGAGCTAAACAATTTATCAGATAAGGTCGTCCACTACTACTACTACTACCACTACTATTACGTCTACTACTATACTACTACTACTACTACTACTACTACTACTACTACTACAGCTACTATTATACTACTACTACTACTCCTACTACTACTACTACTATTACTCCTAATATTACTACTATTACTACTACTACTAGTACTACTACTACTACTACAACTACCACTAATACTACTACTACTACTACTACTATACTACTACTACTACTAATAATAATAATAATAAAAATAATAATAACAATAATAATATCAATATTGACAATATTAATAAATCACACGTGCGTTATTCTCACCTGTATAAAAGATGGAATAAACAAGTTTGAATCCCTCAAGTTCGGAGTTCGGCACACTGTCGGATATAAAGCGAACCACGGCGAAGGAGTTCTCGGTGGTATATCGTCCCACGTCTTGGCCGCAGAAGAAGCCGAGCGTTTCCGAGTTCTGCGCGCTCGCGTCGCCGTCGAGAAGTTGGAGATAGTCCCCGCTCGCTCCGCAGTCATTAGCTATGATTGACAAAATGGTATTGAAGAGATTTCAGATGAATTCAAGCAATTTATAATTCCTGTACTTTATTATTGCACACCGTACATGTGGCTAGGGCGGAGTCCCAGATCAAATACAAATACATTTCAACGTATCCACTGACAATAATTTCTTGTAGGATAACAGCTCCTCCCCTTTCATTTCTGTTTTCCCTCCATTTTCTTCCTCTTCTTTTTTCCCTTCTCCTTCTAGTTATAATCTATCTTGTACAACACATTTTGCATGTTTTTCATGAATTTATCTAATATGAACTGTTTTTTTTTTTTTACCTTCTGCATTTAAATTTGGAAAAAATATTTTCAATTTATTCTTCTTGTTTTATATTTTATTTTAAAAAGATCTTACACCTTGTGACTTCAGTCTATTATTTTTAAAGCCCCGGCTTTTCACTTTTTTTTTAATTCAATATTTTCTTTTGCATATTTCGTATTCAATATTTCATATTTTATACCTCTTCTATATTTAATATTCTACTCTTCCATTGTCCATATCTGACGTCATGTCTGCTAAATAATTATTCCGTCATCTTCCTTTCTTCTGATGAAATGCCCGTGGCGTATACTTACATGGCGGCAGATCATTCTCGATGAGGTCAAAGAATATTCTTTCGTGCGCTCGTGAAGCGATGATAGTGATGGTACAGTACTGAGAATCATCGTAGCTTTCCTGCGAGTACGACTCGTGAGAGACTATTGTGCCTCCTTTCTCGGTCAGTGCAGCGTGAGACAGGTCACAAACTGGAGAGAAAAATGGAGTTGAAGTTGGTTGACTGGGATGTAAGTGGATAAATGGACGGATAGTTTGATGGATGTAGGGAAAATATTTTACTCATGGCTAAATACTTAATACCCTGTTTACCAAAGTTGTAAGATCTCAGTTTGTGAGGACCAATGGCGTAAAGCCCAAAGATAGAACCATCTCGGCAGACAAGGTGTGCCAAACGGCGCGGAGAATAAGTACACAAACGAAATGGGAGACAAAACGCGAATCATTTAAGAAAAATTAAGGAAGCCTTTAATCTTACCTAAAAAGGAAACATACATAAAACTGCGAGACACAAAAAAGGAATCAATAAGAAACTAGATGGAACTTCAACTGCGCGCAGTCGAAAATGATGCCTCCGCCATAGAGCAATTTTACAAACCAAAATGGAAGCAATTTTTAAAATTCAAGTTTGATTGTAATCCATCTGTTGGTTCTAATGATAACGCGATCACAAGCTATTTTGAGATACATAATGAGCCCTGTGACCTTTGACCTCGTGACCCCAAATCTAATCAGTTCATTGACTCTGCAAGATACATACATGACCCAAGTTTGGCGGTAATCCATCAATCGGTTCTTGAGATAAAGTGATCACAAGCTATTTTTGCATACATAATGAGCCCTGTGACCTTTGACCTCGTGACCCCAAAATCTAATCAGTTCATTAGCTCTGCAAGATACATACATGACCCAAGTTTGGCGGTAATCCATCAATCGGTTCTTGAGATAACGTGATCACGAGCTATTTTTGCATACATAATGAGCCCTGTGACCTTTGACCTTTGACCTCGTGACCCCAAAATCTAATCAGTTCATTAGCTCTGCAAGATACATACATGACCCAAGTTTGGCGGTAATCCATCAATCGGTTCTTGAGATAACGCGATCACGAGCTATTTTTGCATACATAATGGGCCCTGTGACCTTTGACCTTGGACCTCGTGACCCCAAAATCTAATCACTTCATTAGCTCTGCAAGATACATACATGACCCGAGTTTGGCGGTAATCCATCAATTGGTTCTTGAGATAACGCGATCACGAGAACGGGACGTACGTACGGGACGTACGTACGTACGGACGGACGGACAACCCGAAAACATAATGCCTCCGGCTACGTTGTAGCGGAGGCATAAAAACTGGGGGTTAACATAGCTAAGCGGAAGTGGTACCAAAAAGGAAACCTATAATCGTTGTATTTATAGGGTATCAATCTAATGATTTTTCGAGGAATGCCGCTGATGTGTTCAAGAGCACCCTTACAACATTGGGGTTTCATCGGACAAAATTCATTAGCGTAATCTAGACATCGATTAGTGGCGAGGGGCATACAAGTTATGAACTGTATCCCCGCCAGCGCTAGGGGTCTCGGGGATGCTTTCCCCTAACACAGATAATAGGATAGGTCAGACATTACAATCTACTATTTTGTTATGAATGTCCCAAGATATATTCATGTCCTGGGTGCCGTATATGCAGGCCCGCAGCCAGGGGCACAGGGGGGCACGTGCCACAAAGATCAGACATCCCTCCTATTAGCCCCCTCCCCAGGACGTCGATCAATTACATGTATGTGCCCCCCAAACATCAAACTCTGGCTACGGCCCTGCGTATATGGTCATTGTTTCTGTGATGGGAGTTGGTGTAGTAGGTCCATGATGGAACCCACTAAACCATTGATCAGACAGAATGGTAAAGTTGGCTTGATCTCGTCACCTTTTCACCGTTTGAGTGAAAGCTGTCATTGTTAGGTGCAAGTTGTGTGATTTACATCATGGGATATACGTCGCGCACCTAAATATATGCCCACTACTTAGCTCTCAAAATCTATAACTTGATATAGTTACCTGAGAACTGATTGGAGTTTGAATTGCCGTTATCATCCTGAAACCCCGTGTCGGAGTCTGCGTATTCGGCGTAGAAACCCTTGAAGACATTCGACGAATCAGAACGGAATCGTACGAACATCGCTGGACCAGTCGACGATATCTATGGATTAAAGAATGGATATGACATTATTTTAGCAAGTATATTAAAGAAAATGCAGTTCAAGGTGCCCTGAATATTGAATATTTACAAAGTAAAACTATGAAAAAATTATATTAATTAATTCGGTAAACATGAGGTCAACCGTGATAAGATCCAGTTATTCATTCCGTTGCTAGAAAGTACATCTTCTTTTCATATTTGTCTTGAAATTATCAGGATTGATTTAAAGCTATACACAGCAGCTTAGCAAATATAATAATTGGATAGCATTCCAACAAACAGATACATTTAACCCTAATGAGGCCGGGCTATTTGAGTTCTTAACACGGCCATTATGGCCCCCTAAGATCTCGGCCGTGAAACGGCCGATCGCCGCGAAAATTTGCATGCATGTCAAGTGAAGTGTATAGAATACTATAGCAATTTCAATTTTTGAAAAAATTACTCATTTGCATATTTATGGTAAATTATGCAAATAAGGTCAAAAATTCATATTTTTACCCATAAATCATATATTCTTCATATTTAAGCTTTCTTTTCACTACATATATTTGTTAGACCATTTGGAATAATAATACGAAAAAAATTTGGAAAGCTAGGTTATTCCTTATGTTATCTCTTGTTTTGATAATTTCTTATGTATTTCATTGTTTTTTTAACTTATGTATTTTATTGTTTTTGTTGTTTTATTTCATTTCTAACTATAATTTAACTATTTTGACCCCAAAACAAACACCTAAACTTTAAACAAGACCAAATAACCAATGTTTTATCTCTTTTTAGGAGAAATGATATTTCCATATGTTTTGTACACAAATCACGAAAATGAGCGATTTTCGGGCCGACATGTAAAGACAAAAGGTCACGTGACTTTGTAACGGTAGGTCCGATTTTCAAAAAAATTGTTTTAAAAGATGCGCAAGACTCGAAAGAATAAAGTCATGAAGCGGCGGGGCGTCATCCGTATGCGTTCCCGAACAATCAGAAAATCGCGGAGGGGGCCATGATGGCCCCGGCCTTATTTGGGTTAATTATCCTTTTTGTTTCCCAAATATTTTTCATGATAAGGGCAATTGAGATTCTGTGGGGGGTAGGTGAATCTAGTTTTGTTTATACAACTCTGTAGATGACTAGATGTCTTTAATTATAGAAATGCTTAAATGTTTTAGATTTCCATTTGTAATTGTACTATTGGTTTGTAGAACATACCTAGCCAAACTTGACTCAGAGTGTATGAAAAAGTAATATACATATAAGCTAACTGATACCAGATGCCGACATTCATATCATTACACATTCCCACATTTAATATTACTAATTTAGTTATATAGAGTCATGTCGACGTCATATGCAACGTCATCGTCTTGGTATTCATCCACCTTACCGTATTCTCTGGCAGGGAAGCCCCGCAGTAGCGGTTGAGTAGCTCACTAGTTTCCGAATCACCATCTCGAATCTCTACATAATCGTAGACGCAATTGATGGACTCTTCCACGTCAAATGAGGGGAATCGAAGCTGAATGTTCAAAAGAGGAAAAAATATGGGAGTCAGGAGTGCAATCGACAGTTTGAAACGAAATCAGTGGCGTGTGTAGCATAGGAGTGAGTGGAAAAAAATCTAGCATAAAATCACTTTTACTTTTCAGGATTGACAATAAAACGTTTGATTACCGGAGGATTATCGTGATAATATAAATTCATCCACCCGAACTCGAAAACTACATCCTTAATATAGGTAATTTTTTAATTCAGCCTGAATTTCCATTTAAAATTTGTTTTTTAGCGATAAGAATCCTTTAGCACCTCAAATGTCATATGTTACCTTAGTAAAAATTTATACCATTTCATCTAAAGAAGTGCTGGAAAAAAATGTTGAATGTTTTGAAATTTCCATTCTATTCCTTAAAAACTAAACATATATGTAAACTGGATCAACGATATAAAAAGAATATTCATTTAGGTAATCTGGTACTTGTCAGAATGTTACCATCCGGGTTATTGGTGACCGGGGGCTACTGTCCAAGAATCATCTTAGCCCATTGACTATTGAATTATCATATCCCCCATATGTTTAATACAAGAACAATCCGGTTCCAGTAGGCAAAGGCTTAACTTACCAATATGGTATTATCTGCCTTGTTGCTGGTGACGATGTATGTACACCTTAGACTACTGCCGTAGTAATCAGGAAAGTCCGGTGAGTAGAAGACACCATGTTCTTCAGTGTATGTGTAGTAGCAGAAACCGTGTGCAGGAGTCGGTACGGGTTCTGAGAAACGACATCAATGACGCGGAAATTCAAGAATATATGTTTAGGAGGCTGAACATACATAAGAAAAAAATATTGTTAGAGTGGCAGAAGTGATCCGCCATTGATGATTACCTTAAAAGGTGCTATATTTTACATTTTAAATGGCATGAGATCAAAACCAGTTCACAACATCAAAATATTTTCCAATTTTAAATAAATAAAAAATACAAAAATATAAAAATATAGAAATATTTTCCAATTTGCCTTAATGTCACTGTATAATTCAGATCAATACAATATTCCCAGAAGCATGCAAAGGCTTCAAAAAATATCCTTTTTTTGTCTGTGTTTTTGTTTCCGTTTTTGTTTTCTCTTCTTCTCAGTATAAAATATGCATAATGGTAATGTGAGTTTGTGAAAAACATGGTTAAACGGGCATATTTGACATATTTTATGATGGTCGAGAAGTGAACTCACCGACATAATCTATAGACACGTCGGTGATCTCCGCTCGAAACCCGGTCTTCTGAATGGACGAGTCGGTGTGGAACACGACATAGAGCTCGTTGCCCGTGGTGATGGTGGCTGGTGGGTTCTGTGGACCACAGAACCTCCCCAGGCTCGGGTCGACGTCGGACCCGCCGTCATAGATGGCCAGGTAGTCGAAGTTGCATATGTTGAGGTCGTTGGGGTTCTCGAGGGTGAAGGAGGTGAAGAATATTCTGACCCGTCGGTCTGACGGGGTAAATGTGGGGGGTAAACATGAGGATTAAGAAGGAGATTAACAGAAATGTGATACTTGATGACGTGACTATGTTGAGATGTTGGTGATGAGTATGAAGGACATGTTGGCAACCAGGGCCCACTTCGTTTAAAAAAAATCTCACCCTTTGTCGACTAATTACATACTAAAACCTATATAGCCTAGATAGTTGCCAACTATATTAGTAATAATAAAACAATAATGACTATTTGTAAAGCGCCATATATCATTTCGTAGAAATGCTCAAGGCGCTCAAATAGTATTAGTGAGGTCTAACTTTTGGCCCAGATAGACTAGTAACAAAATGAACTTTAGGGAACAGTTTATACTAAAGACATAACCATGTTGGCAAATGTGTACCTGTTATTCTTGCTCAATGTTCACATTTGCATTTGCTTTAATTAATAGGTTTATACATGTATTTTATTGCTTGTAAAAAATCAAATGTTAAATTTCCAGTTATTTTAATTTGACGAATGAAATAAAATTGAAATGAATTTAATGTCTAAATTACGTCTCCCCCTCCAAAGTCCTGCGCCCCGCGACGAACATACATACCTCCGGGAGCGACCATATGGTAGACGCAGTCGAGGTTCTGGGAATATACATCGGGGAAGTACGGCGATGAGATCACATACAGCTGGCCATCGTTACCCAGTTGAACCTCGCCATCGGAGCACGGCGTGACGTAGTCGATCACGAGAGCCAACACGACCATCAGCATGCACGAGACGAACAGCGACAACGATGGGCTTGTCAGTTTCATTCTATGGAAGAAAAGAAATCATGAATGACGAATGTTATCTATCAGATGTGTTAGGAACTAAGACCGTTTTTGAGCAAATTTGGACTTACAAAACATCGGTTTATCCGACATTTTCTTCGCCTTTATTGCAGCTTTATTTTAACTTTGGTCTCAAGTCCAGTTTAATAGTGGAAGTTAGACCGAGGTCTAAGGTTCCATTCAACAATGAAAGTTAGAATAAGGTCTAAGGTTTACCTTTCTAAAATACGCCTTAGACGTCGCGTTGGGTACGTAGAATATCGGCCATTTTAGGTTTAGGCTTTGGTTGGGTTACATTCAACTTATTTGCGATTGATATCAATCGCAACTACGTACATATAATATAGGAGACTGCAAACTTGGGATTGATTGGAGGACTTGCGATTGATTCGGATCAATCGCAACTCTTGTAAGACGGGGCCAAGGACCGAAGTTAAAGCTTTGGTAAGAACCGTTTGTCGCCGAGCATATGCCGTACAATTAACTTTATTTGTCAACAAGCCGGCTATAAACTGGCAAAAGGCGTGGAATGAAATGAAATTAAGCATTTATTATCCATTCGGAAATCGCTTTTCACTGATAAAAATTTATAAATCAGTTTATAAAAAGAATAGCAGCTTTAGTTGGGTAAGTTACACGAAATCAGTTTTGTACGATGAGGATGCCGACAGAGCGAGAGAGTAAAAGAGGACAAAAGTTAGGCAGAGGAGGTGGGCATAGCCAGTGGCGGATCCAGGCCCCAACCCTGACAAAAAAAAAGTTTTAAAAAAAGATGGTAACCACAATTTTACCTCTTTTTTTTTGTTGATTAAAAACATAATAATAAAAAAATAAAAAACACGATTTTGTTTTTAGTGCTCACTACCTCTCGCCGCCGGCTGGATGCGCCCCTGGGTAGAGCAGTGGAAAAAAGAGAAAGAGAGTGAGCCAAGAGTTACAAGAAGTATAAAATGTAGTGCGGAATCATGAAAAATATTAAAAGATTATTTTCGACTTAATATTTAGCTACTTCTCGAAAAGAAAAGTCTAACTATGAATATCATAAACTGGTGGCGCACAGATCCATAAAATGCATGTAGCAAGTAAAGCAAGCAAACGGGACCAGACTTGATAAACACACACACCTCTGGTCAAACAGGTTTTGTCCAAAACAGCTGGCTAAATTCGTTCCATGTTTAACTACTTCCAGACGATCTCTGCGATAGAAAATTCTTGGTAATTTGACATTTTTATGTAATGTTAGAGAAACGCCGAATACCAAAGAGATTTATTTGTTTCCATCAATGTCTGTTTATAAAAGTCGATGCTCCTTTTGAACTTTCACGTAGCCGTGAGCTACCTTTAATACACTGGTACCTGAGAAAATATAACACTTAGCTTACCGACAGGATTCCCGAACTGGAGGGTCCTATTTGTCATTAAAATGATAAAAGAAGACATCTGAAAATATCAACAAACACAAAACTCGCCATATGAAAGTTTGAAGTACCACGAACAAAAACCGGTGCTGTCGGTGGAATGACAAACATCATTCATGTACATGTACCAGCTAGACGTGTCCTAATGGAGCGACTTGAAAGGAAACGGCCGCGGGGCCTTGTCCGTCCAACAATAGCAAGACAATGCTTCTACCCGGCTCCATCCATGCCGAGACATCAACACAGCGATTTATCATACTATTGAATGAGAATAGAACATCAGTCAATGGGCTGGAGTGGGGCAGAGTGAAAGGGAGTGAAGAAAAGAAGCACAGGTTTCGTTTTTACTGCGCCACAAAAGAAGACTGTGCAGTTTTTCCGCCCTGAATAGACAAGAAAGGCGAGGAGAGCCACTTTACAATTTAGAGTGCCATCCGCAGCTATTGAATTACTAACACTTTTCATTAACACCAGGCTATTTAGAGAGTTCGCAAGGTGCGATGATTGATGTTCTATGCATTGGGGAGATATATTTACACTCTACTAATAAACGAAATCATTTACATGTTTTAACTTTAAAACGGAACAACCATGAGTAGAAGGGTTTTCAGTAATAGAGCAATGCAATATAGGCGGTAATTACACATCTTTTCCCGTGGGAGGAGCTACAAATCACATATTAAGTTTAAAGTTGTCGCTTGTATATGCAACATTTAAAAGGTCACGTGATGTACTTGTTATACAAATGGTGACCTCTTGCATGCAGATAGCATCACGAAGGCGATGATGGATCAACTACGTCACAAACTTTTGCAAACAGATTTTCCCCCTAAAACTTCTACTAAAGTAGATTCTTCAGAAACTTCATCATTTCAGACAATGAATTTGTTGGTAGATTGTGGTTTGCTCCTTACAGTTGAGACACTCGTTTCACAATAGGTCTATTTCAGATAGGTTTAATGCCCAGCTCTAGAAGAAAAAATATGTTTGTCTGGATTTTTTTTCCGTGTGGAATTGCCTACTTAATGTAAGTTAACGATAGGATAGTATTAAGTCGATGACAGGGAACATTGGAAATGTCGCTGCCCGGATCATCTTCCCAATGGGGTATTCATTTCTAACAAATAGATAGGAATAACAAGAGAAAGTGTGATAATCAGTCGCAAAATTCGACCTCCCTCCCTGTTTTTGCAGCGATTGAAATCAACTCCTGTTTTCAGTATTTGATCTCTATTTGTATTCATAGAATCACGTTCCAACGAGGTGGTTCTTATCTCAGCTATTCATAATATCACACAATAGTGTCATAAAGTAAACTCGTAGTGACGGCGAGATAAACATGAGCAAGCCAAAAGACTTTACTTTTGACACCACCCCCACCTTTCTTGATCAGTAGGCCTACTTACGTTTTACGTAGGGCGGTGCCGAAAAACACGGAAAGGCGAGGAGTGTCGGGCCATATTTGACCAACATTTTTTTTATAATACAACACGCAATATTAAGGGTTCTCAAATTCGCGAATTTGAGGCCCAGATGACAAGAGAAAGTCCGTCGAAGATTTCGATAAGAGTTTTTAAAATCATTTTAACAAATACATTTCAAAAGAGGTCATCTGTTTGGAAATTTGCAGACAATTTTTGGAGTGGGTATCGAAATCCCGCTCCCTCCCTTATCTAACGACGCCCTTGTTTGTATGACGAGGTCGAAGTCACGCAAAGATATAAGGCAATATTCATGAGAAGCATTGATCCTTTGGGGGATGGTTTCTTCACATTTTGTATGAAATGTATTTTTCCTTAATCTACAGACAGTTTCTACATACACCAGTTACATGGCATGATAATTATAAACAAACTATAAAATATTTCACGAGATGTCATTAACATGATACAGACGTGCTAGTTTTCCGTATTTTATGATATATACTGCATTCAACAAGACACCATTTTTTAACAACAACCTTGATACTTATGTCAACAGCGCTTCATTTAAAATAGACGAGCATTTGATCTATTTTCATAGTTTTTTTTTAAGGAACCTTTTTCTCCACTCGCCGCGCAATTGAATAATTTTCATGCATTACTTTTTACTATTTTTACACGATTATCATGTCTGCTGCTCCTCTTTTCTTCTTTTGCTGCATGTACATCTCTACCCCCTTCTCTCTCTCTCTCTCTCTCTTTCTCTCTCCTTCTCTCTCTCTCTCTTTCTCTCTCTCTCTCTCTCTCTCTCTATATATATATATATATATCCCAACCTTTAATTCTCCTCATCTCGTCCTAAAAATATACAACAATCCCTCATAATAAATATATACCCTTGAGATGTCTGCAATACAAAGAAACCCATTTACAGCTGTCTACTTACTGACGATTAATGATACTCAGTGATCATCTAAAGTTTTACCGCAGCCTTAGCCCTAATTGAGATGTTCGAAAGAATCTTTGGGTGCCTTTATAATATGATCAAGGACATTTTATATGAGGCAGTGTATTAAGTCTATTCATAGATAGATTGAAAACTGGTATACATATACCCATGGATAGAGTTATGCATCAATCTAGCTCGCACTTAATTGGATTTATACAGTTGGCTGTTGAAAATTAGAAATTAATGCAAGCTGGCACCGGCCTGTACTTGTTTTCTCATTTTTTTGAAGCTGTCTATAATCGTATAATAATTACACATAATTGATACTGATATGGGGTATAATTAAGTCTGCCGCAAAGTGATTGAACCTCCCACCATCACCACTGGGGCCAAATTATACTAGATCGAAATGATAAGTATCTTTTTATGTTGATAGAATATCCATTAACATTTATTGCACCTTCTTTGAAATACTTGGTGGACAATTGTCACTGAAAATTTACCATGTAGGTTTTAAGGCTATATGACACAGGTGAAGATTGTAAACAAGATTGAACAAGGTTAACACAAATTGCTTATTTGTAAAGTAACATTAAGTTCTGGTAGCGTAAAAGAGATTGAAATTTAGCGTAAACACCTCATGGAAACTCAAAATCTAGGATACCACCCAACTCTGTCTATACTATTCGTACGACGGCAACCCCACACAGCAATTTTTTGTTGAAATAAATATAACGAAGAGGGTTTCTTTCATTGGTTCATCACTGGCCAATCAAAAGAAAGCATTCACACGTTGATATTTATATTGTCATTTCCATATCGTGAAATAAATGTCAAACGATATATCACATGGAATCAATAAGTTTTCATTTATTTCTCCATGATAATTATGTACTAAGGACTTTTAATTAGCCTTGAATATCTAAGAATTCAGCTAATCAATCCTACAGTATTTCGGTACGATTTTCGCTAAATGTAGCTGTCGCTATACATTGGTAAGATCTGGGGAGTGTTTCACAAAGACTAAGATCGACTTTAAGTTGGACTTAACTATGGCAGGCCGTTCATGCCACTGTTTGCTCTCACCATTATGATCTTTAGATAATATTTTTTCCTTCAATAATGAATTATTAAAAAATGTAAATTCTGTACATTTGTGACCATAATGTGTACGTCCCTTGAGAGACCAATGCCAGTAAATGGTGAGAGCAAACAGTAGCATGAACGGCCTGCCATAGTTAAGTCCAACTTAAAGTCGATCTTAGTCTTTGTGAAACACCCCAGGTCCTCTAATTTTTAAATATACTGATAGGTATATGTAGAGTAATTTTTGTAAAAATGAGGAAAAAAGGTTGTGAACAATCGAATTCGCAAAATTAATTACGTATATGCCAAAAGAAAATTTGAATAAGGATATCACAACGCACCCACTCATACGCCCCTGGATCTTACAAAATGAAGTTCCTGAAAGACTACAACTTTCTTGAGGGCTCAACCATTCTTCCTTCATTTCGCCATATAAAGAACAACAATATAAATGCATCCAATCACCGTGTAATAATGCGAATTTAAAACCAACAATATGATTATTTCGCTTCCGTTTTCCAATCTGATTTACGCAAACATCTCCCTTTTAATCATCTCATGGCTCGGGCGACCGACAAAATAATTTCATTTTGGGAAAAGCATTTGAAATGCTTTTAAAATCAGTTTCGGATCATTACCTATAGGAAAACATCGAACTACTAAAACTGACAAGGACTTCTTATTGATGTTGCAAAATGTTAAGCATTTAATGGACTTATAATCTTGTTCGAGCTAAGAAAATACAAACTTGATGAAGTCAGTCGATATATCTATAGCTTTTTGTCAATAGTTAATGTACCTGGAGAAAGAGCATCATACTAACTGAAAGAACATGAATGAAAAGTATTAACGCCTTTGAATCGGGGAAAATGGGTAATGATGATGTAAGTCGAAAAGTGTAAGCTGGTAAACAAAAAATAAGGTTTACATCTGCCAGATTTTGGTCCTGAAGTTGTCTTAGATACAAACGGTTTTTAAAATCACAAAAAGCAAGGTAAACAGCTTGGTGCAGACTATAAATGCGACAATGCCTATAGATTGAGAAGGCATCTTCCCCCTCCTCCGTCTTCTTCCTCCTCACTCTCTCTGTCTCTCTACCTCTCTTCCCCTCTCTCTCTCTTCTCTCACTCTCCTTCCTCTGTCTCTCCTATTTTCCATGAACGTGTCTTTTTTTCATTTAAATGTAACTTTATGTCTTACGGCCCATTTTACACGGCGGTCCGAACTTGGCGATTTTTACCAACAGCATATTTAGGCAAAGGGTGCTACACCACTGAACACGCTTTGCTTTTTATAAGTTTACTTTTCTTTATCATTATAAATTATTGTAAATAAAATATTTATTTGTGATCCTTCTTAATAATTTGAAATAAAATTGGTATGAAATGAAGTGAACATGGCGATTTTAAAATGCTTAACAACTATGCCATATATAGAATTACAGAAAATAAAATGACTATGGAAAACAACGTATATGAAGAAAAAACATAATTAGGGGTGATAATTATTAAAAGCAACATTTGAAAAACTGTAAAAGAACGTTTTAAATTCATGCAAAAACCATCAAATTTGCTCCAGAATTCATTCAATAATTATAGTGCAAGTCATCTTCGAGAGGGCATAACACCTCGGTTTTATTGTAAGTAACTTCCGCTGAAGACAAAAACCATGACTGAACACAATTTGTTTTCCGAAGCAGAAAAGAAAGAAAGAACAAAAAACACTGCAAAGCCACTTCACAAAGTCGCCACTTCGCAGGGTGGCCTCTGGTCTATTTGAGGATAGGATAATGTGTGATTTGACCGGTTGATGAAGATATATGTAAACTGAATGTCTCGAATGTTAATAGATTGTAAAGCTGCTCTGGTATTTACGGGTCGAGTTCCGCATGTGACAGTGGTTTGTAGTGGATCGAGGCATTGAGGAGGAGCTGGTTTAATTCGAGGGGGGAGAGGTGGTCTTATATGGTGGATGGAATATGATGAAACAAAACAAGACAATCGAGTGAGGAGAGGGGAAGTTTTGGATATGGTCGTATCAATTTCTTTTCACATGACCTTCCCCTTTCCTTCTTTCCTATTTCTTTCTCTCTTTATTCTATTTCTTTTCGCCGTGGATTGGGGGCGCGACCCCCCCCCCTCCCCCATGCCTCACCCAAACATCTACGCCACTGACTGAATATAACAAAAGAATAATAAGTAGTCGTGGGCCTGCCTGCTCGTTCTACAAGTGGTAGCACATTTGCAGCAAATATTTGCCATGTTTCTCATGTACATGTATGTGTAGAGGTTCATTCACTTGAGTTTTCACTCAAGTGGTTGTGGGTTCTAATCTTAAATTGCCCGATGCGTAGGTCCTAGGACAGTTGTGTCTCTCAACAGCACCAAATTAAAGGTCAATTTTACCCAAAAGTCATTCAATTTACCATAAGAAGTCAAAGAATTATATAAAACGTTTTAATTCGGTTGTGACTTAATTAGTCTTAGTTTGTATGTAGCTCCACTGTGGTGCCCTGTTATTTGTGAAAATTTTACAACCCAAGATAACATTACATAATCAGTGCAGCTAGTGAAGGAATAATGCCGAGTTTTATGTTCTGATATAAATTTTTCTTACTAAAGTCGAAGTATGAGATAACATTTTTTATTCAATTATGTATGACTAAATTATACTCTTTTCATTTACCGCCTATAGTACCCTGATTATGGGGAAATGTTACAACCCGTTTAGATAAATGATAAAAATGTAAAGATACCAAAAAAGGTATTGATTATTCACCCGTACATTACAAAATCAGTGCAGATTTTGTTCTGATGTCAATTTAGTAAAAAGTCAAATTACAAGAAAACATTTTATTCGGTTATGGCTACATGTAAATCATAGTTTCTTTTCAATTATCGCCTATTATAGTGCCCTGTTTATTTTGAAAATTTACAACTCAATATATAAATGCTCAAAATTGATGTGAAGACGCAGAAAGTTTGGATTATTCACCCGTACATTATACTATTAGTGCTGTTAGTGAATGAATGAATGAATGAATGATACCGATTTTTTTTCTTCTTCTGAAGTTGTCCAAGGTTTTAATAATTATCGTGATTTTGGCCCAATTTGAGCTAAATGGTTAAACCTTCGCCTTTAATAGAAGCATATTAGAGGAACAGGACAACCTTCTCAGAAGCTTAGAATGAGAATGAAACGATATCAAATGAATCGTTGTTGGAAAGACTAGATATTTATTCGGGAATAATTATATCAAAGGAGAGAAACGTAACAGGCCTGTATCCCCAAATTGAATCTGTGTTTTTTTTGTTCGGATTCGTACTCTATCATGGTGGGTGTTTTTTAATGCAGAGCTGTTCTAACCGCAAATCAGTGTATATTTTTGTGAATGTTCATTGATTGCATGATCAAAAAGGATAATATATGCCTAAAGAACACAACAAGAGATCTGTTTTAGTAATTGGATATAACATCACACTTAGTGGACTTCATCGATACGGTTTGGAAAACATCCTCATTAATCAAAGTTGATAATTAAGAATGTCTGAAGAAGGTGGTTTACCGGCCAATTATTTACAGTACCGAGGGTATGATGATGAATTATATTGGCCGATTCCTTTGTCGGTCTCATCATGTCTTTTAGGGCTTTCTTCACATGTAGTTAAAATAATTATATCAATGATTTAATATACTGCATTAAATGTTTAGATTTAAACTGTTCTTTACTGTCTTAGACTCTTAAAAAGTACTTTTGATTTATACATATTTCCTTCTTTTATCGGATTTATCAATTAGAACAAATATATATGACGGGACATTCATCTACAGTGTTAAAAAAAATAAAGCTCGTTGCACGTGTTTCTTTGTGTTGGGGATGTTTTTTTAAATGTCATTATCCCTATTATTATTTTCATAATTAATATTATTATCATAATTATTATATTATTATTGATATTGTTATTATTTTTATTACAATTAATATTATCATAGGCCTTATTGTAATAATAGTAATTATCATTACTATCATTATCATTATTAGTATTGTAAGTATTATTATTATTATTATTATTATTATTATTATTATTATTATTATTATTATTAATAGAATCATCATCATCATCATCATTATTATCATCAGCAGAAGCAGCATTATCTCCTTTTAGATATTTAAGAAAATATATTGTCGTGTTACAAAAATTCAATGTCTTAACTATTGTCTCGTTATGGCAACCCCACCACAAGCCCCGTGCTTCTAGGGAACCGCCTCATTCTTTTATATAATACATGTAAACATTGATTTCATATTAATTTGATTAAAGAAAAAAATATATGTATCTTAAATATTTATGTATTTGTAGATTTTCCACCGGAATTTTTTAATAATTTTTTTATTTATCCGACCAGCTTTAAAGTTTGTGAAATAAAATGCCAGATTAATTTATTAATCTTTACCAATTGTAGATAAAGATGCCCAATTTCTATCTAAAGCAATTGTGACCTATCAACTGCGTCGACATTAATTAAAAATATATAATGTCAAGAACAATACAAAAGAAGATATGTTGCTTTTGAATTAATAAAAACGGGAAAATAACTTGAATAGTACATAATGAAATTTGTATTAATTTTAATAGATCTATAGTGGTAGAAGTAGCAGTAGGAGCAGCAGCAGTAGTATAGTATAGTAGTGGTGGCAGTAGTATAGTAGAAGACGAGGAACTTAGAGGAAGAAGAGGGGGAGGAGGTGGAAGAGGAAAAATTGTATGTGGACTATACCCCCACAGAATATAGTATTTGAGACAGCAAGGCTAAAATCAGTGGCAGATATAAAATAAATGTAGTTTGCTAGAAACAGAAAACCGTCATCCTCACTGACATCGCTACTTGATTAAGACCTTCACATTATATTATGACCTTCAACATTTTAAAGAAGCATTGAAAGTCAAAGTTGAGGCAGTGCTCTTTTTCACAAAGAGTTATATCAGAATGGAAAATCCCATGTAGTAGAAAGCCCATCAGTATCAGACAAATGTCAGGAAATTATTGACACCAAAAAGAGATGAATTTGACCCTAATGAATTATTCAACCGTCCATGTTCTTGAACACTGCAGAGAGCCTTTCATAAAGAACATATTCATATTCATGGTTGCAGAAGGGGAAATAGGTTTTGTATAACTTTAAGCCCACTTCCAAGATATGATTTCACGTTGTAACCGCATTTTCCTTCAGTAATTACCGGACGCGTGCATCAATTTTTTTTTTACATACCAGTCATAAACACAAAAACAAAGACAACCAAAGAAAAATGTTTTAGACCTTACCCTCTGTGCTTCTTGTAAGACCCGAACAAAGTTAACTCCCGACGGGAACAGGTTGTATGGAATCCTTCATAACATCATGTAAATCTCTCTTCAAAACTATAAGATTGTTGTTTTCTTATTTTATGCAAAAACTCTTCCGGCCGGGCGAAGATGAGACGAGCTTAAACATAGAAATTGGTTGGTACGGGGTGGTGTTTTCGCATAACGCGTATACTCTTGATGGTTTTAGAGGCAGTTATATTCTGCCTGCACTCACGCAAATATGAAAAGAATGGTCTCCTTTTGTATGTTTTTGGCTCTCTTTAGGGGGTACCCAAGGGCCTTTGTTGTGACTGATCGATCCAAGAGTCAAACAATAGCCGAACAAGAGGAAGGGGCAAACACATCATCAGTGTTAGCAGCCGCTAATACGGGCAGGGGGCGAAAATAGAACCCGTTTCAGCGCAATGCGTGCATGCGTGCGTGCGTGCGTTCGCTGTCCCAGTCCCAAAGTAACTTCAAGGCTCTATTTCGTAAAAACTAATTTACACATAACTGCTACAATTTGATAACAAATTTGCTCATAATCAGATTCAGTGATTTTTATAGCGTACACCATCTTTTGGTAACGTGTTGTACGTCACAAGTTAGGTTTTGTGAAACGGAATGTATTAGGGCGTGTACGCTAGCTATGGAAACGATGATTGGGCCCGTAATGAGGATTCGTGAAAACCAATAAATTCTTTTCATTGAACGTAAGTTGCCAGAAGAGCGTATCGGTGAAATCATATAAATGGGAAACCCATGATCACTAAGTAATAGAGGTGCACAGAGTCTGCAGTGCTTCATTTTAGTATTTAATTCAGTTTGAAGCTTTTTCTACTAAACTATGTCCCATTTGCAGACCCGAAAAATGAAAAGGTTAAATTCCAACGGCATTTGAAAGACAATACTTAATTGTACCGAAATGGTCGTACTGTTTTATGCTGCGTACAAAGATTCAATCAGTTTAATTTTGGCCATTACAAGAAGTAGGTTATTGATGTAGACAAATGCTCATGTACACTTTACAGCTCATTTTATGTATGTTATTACCAAAGATGAAAAAGCCAGTCAGTCACTCAATAGTGTCTGACAGTGAAGTCTAGCAAGTAAACGGGTTTCCTTGCATAATTTGAATATTAGGACACTGCTAACGTTTAAATTTCACAGATAGAACATACATGACATATTCATAATTCCTGCAAAGTTCTACAGAATTTGATGTTGGCTGCAAAAGGGACATAGTATCTTTAAAGTAGGGGAGGCGCTGGGTTTCAAATTCTATGACAAGTAAGAAATATAAAAATAATAAAAAAATAAAAAACAGGTTTCTTATATTCAATTTTTGTTTAATGTCAAATATCTCAAAAACCTTTAACTAAAGCAAAAACAGCAACCCCTTCACCCTAAAAAAAACTCTCTTTTGTTTTCGGAAGCCTCACTCTAAAAAAAAAATCTTTGACCAAGATTGGGAGTGGGGTTGTTTCGCAAAATCATAGGGGATAGCCCCACCCCCGTAACACCGAACCTGAGTTTATTATGTGTATGTTTTCTTCTTAATACAGTAAATAATTTAACAAAACTATATATACGAACTCCGAGCTCCAGAATTGCTACACTTTTGATTAATATCGTACAAACAATTTTATTTCGTTGCGTTCATCATTTTGTTGATATATAAGTTAGGGCAGACCTATACTTATACAAAGGAGCAAACAATTAGCGGTTGCCAGGGATATATTCTCTATATTTGGGTTGACCTTGTCTTTGTTAGTTACATTAATTTGTGAAACCTTAATCTGAACTTAAAGCACAATCACAATCCTTTCACAACAGCCTTTAACAAATTTAAAGGGAATCTCAATGCGCGGCATTTCTTCAGATCTGCAACAAAAAAAGGGGGGGAATTAAAAAGTAAAAGGGAAAAAAGTACATGTAATTCTCTTTTATCGAGATTGTGTCTGCCGCTTCTTTTATACTTCTCAAAATCTTATGACGGGGCTAGGTGGTTTTGAAAGCCCTGTATTGTCCTGAGGTGAGAGAATGCCCTGGGTTTGGGTAAAGGATTTCAATAAGCCCCCGCTCAACAGAATGTTCAAAGGAAATTCCCCACTGTTGCGAAATAATCGACACACCAATATACAGTCAGTGCGCATAGTGCGCGTCTTATTTAAATAGGGTATTAAAGCGATGCAGGATATACAAACGATGGCTTACGAGTTCTTAAATCATGGCCTATGTGAACGTCTCACTATCAATAAATCACTGTCTTTTTGAAGTGTTTGAGATCTCTTGACTCGGGCTCCTATTCACTCCAGGACCCAAACATACAATTTACAATTTCTCTTTTTTTTAGTTTCCCTTTCCTTTGATTTCTTTTGATGCGAGGTCAAACCGGGAGGCCATTTCACAGCCCTAGAACACACCCATACTAGTTACATTTAAGTGGGATTAACACAAACTTAAAGCGAAGTATATAGTAGTCTAGTGACTCTAGTCTCACAGAGGCAGTCAGAATCAATCAGTAGGCCTATGCCTATGGTTGTTCAGAAATGTGTTATTTTTTAATTGTTGCACCTTTTGTATTCTAGAATGTTGCTGATCATTTTGTATTGATTTAAATGAATTGTGTAGAATATGAAATATCATGAATCGAATATCATATTCCTAATTATTTTGTCCGTGAACTTTGGACATCCCATCATACAGTCATTATTTTAATGCGCGTTACAATGTTTTTTTCCGTCTCCCGGATCACCAGCAACTAAAATCCTTTTCATTTTACATAGACATAGGCCCTATGTCTTTATTGCTTTACTCTCTTTACTTTCTTATTTCATATGAGATAGCATTTAGATATCGCGCCTCTCGGGGCCAGGGAGGGGGGGGGGGCTGCAAATATTTTTTCGTTATCAATGACTATAAGGTACCTAGGCCAATGTGCCGCGCGGGTTTTCAAAATTAGAGTGTTAAGACCCTATTCTTCACCGACACGCCCTATTACGTCTGTAAGGACAATGTGCGGCTCGCAAGTTATTTAATTTTTTTTTAATCGTTGGGCTCTAAGGAGCATTCATCTTTCCTCTTTTTTTTTTGGGGGGGGGTCCGTGCATGAGTGGGCCTTCAGTCCAAAGCCCCCGGCACCCCCGGACACGCTAGTGAGAATATGCTAAATCGGCTTCAAACCGTTTAATATCAAACCGGGCAGTCTCTGGCTCGTATAGGCTTTTAACGACATTGCGATTAGCAGTCGATTGGGCTTTTATATCATCATGATGAAAGACATGCATTATTAAACACCTATACTCTTCAAATGCATATACCAGGAACCTCCAAATATCATGTTTTCTTGTTTGTTTGTTTGTTTTATTTTATTTTTTTTCATTTTAGTGCATATTATTCCGTAATCGGATTTTTACAGTCGGATTGTAATTTGCCGTCGGTTTTAGACTTTGTACATTAGAATTGACTAGGATTGAACCCATGAAGCCCAAAATGCCACTAACTGCATGTTATACACGAACCGGTATTTGCGCCTAAGGTTATATAAGGTAATTCATCACCCTAATGACTCGAATTTGTGTGCAATTCAAAGCTATTAATAGCACATAAACACTCATAATACTCACCATTATTTTGAAGAAATGGGAATCACTACAGAGTACAGACATAATGAGGTTAAAACCAACTGGTGTAATTGTAAGGGAGAAAAGGAAGAAAAAATAGGATTGGAAAGTAGGTCTTCACCTGGAACTACGTAATTGCTTTCCTTCAGGCAAAAAAAAACGTGTTTCATATCTTTTTCATACTGATATTTGTTTATTTCACAGCGTCAAAATAGAAATCCCTGTGTGTTGTGTTGTGTCAAACAAACGTGCTGATGATGTGATGAGCACATGACATGTTTCTTAAAAATGTTATGAGTTTTATCGGATTTGTTACTACAATGTGTAAGTAAAAATATCTATATGTAATTTTCTATATTCAGACGGATCCAAGTGGGCCGAAACGGACGCGGCCCCTGTTAAGAATTAACCCCAAAAAGGAAAATAAGACTGTTGGGAGTAAAAAAAAGCCTCACCTTCCCCGCTTAAGAGACGTTAAAAGGCAAGTAGGTTCTTAAGTTATTTTTTTTTGGACACCCCCTCCCCCTTTGAGACTGCCCAGAGAGCCAATTGGATTCCCGAAATCATATTTCTGGAAAAAAAAATTATATCGAGGGTACTGTCGGCCCAGGCCTTTTTTCTGGAAATCTTTTAAAAATCTCAAACCCAACTGTGCAATACCATAATCGCAATGTATTCGAGCAGAGATGGGTTATAAGTGCATGTACGACAAAATCTAACATTTTAGTTGTTTACTCTCGAATCAGTTGCCGATAAAAGTGAAAAATTGTGTAACACCCCATTCAAATAATTCACCGACGCCCCACGGATTATTATTTCATATTCATGATATCACAAATTCTTTCGAACCAAAAATAATAGGGAAACGAAATAGCATCAAAAGATCTCCAGCGGCCAGGTCAAATAAATAAAATAGTATCTCTCCTTAATATAAGATATCAATATAGTATAGACCTGTTTCAAATAAAAAGAGTACATTGTCGATAATAACAATCTTTGATTGCTTTGGGAAACAAACGTTCTTCTTTTTTTCTTCTTTTTTTCTTCTTCTATATGGTAACCTCTGAGCAAACTTTTGACGTCGATATACGATCATATAGTGCCAGACCGCCCTTTCTCTCTCTCTCTCTCTCTCTCTCTCTCTCTCTCTTCTTGTATTCTCATTCCATTTCGTCAGTTCCAACATTGCTTTCCTATCGCTTCTTCCACGGATGTTTTAAATTCGCAATCGAGATGGTCCGAAAATCAAGGACAGTCAATGACTTTACAAAAAAAGAATGGAAGCAATACTATTCCTACAGGATGACAACAAAGAGATTCCTTCATACACAGTTTGCCCTCCAAAGAATGACAAAATGAAGTGCGCCATCACAGGCATCAACCAGATCAGGGCCCCGTCTTGTAAAGAGTTGCGATTGATCCGAATCCATGATAAGGTCGACTTCATATCTGGCTTCTTTTACTGTAGGGTCCTCCGAGCAGAGGCGGCCCACCGGGGGTACAAGTACCCGAAAAGTGCCCCTTTTTACATAGGAAAAGTGCCCCCTTTACTTTGACAAGTGGCCCTATGAATTTGTAAAAGTGCCCCTTCCCCTTTTCACCTCTGATAATTCCCCCTTTTATTTTGACACGTGCCCATTTTCTTTCGACAAGATCCCATTTTCCTTTGCATTAAGTGTCCATTTTCCATTCTCATAAGTGCCCTTTTTAATATCTTGTAAGTGCCCCTTTTCAGGTACGAGAAGTGCCCCTTTTTCACTTTTGATAAGTGCCCCCTTCACCTCTGATAATTGCCCTATTCAAATCTGAGAGGTGCCTCTTTTACTTTGACAAGTGCCCCTTTTCCTTTGTTTGAAGTGCCCCATCCCCTTTTAATAACTACCCCATTTATAACTCGGATAACGCACCTTATATTTTCACATGTGCCCCTTTTCCTAATGATAAGTGCCCCCAGTTAAAAAAAAGAGCACTTCCCCTTCTCATAAATGCCCTTTTCATCTCTGGTAAATGACCCTTTTCAGGTATGAGAAGTTACTCCTTTTCACTTCAGATAAGTGCCCCCTTCACCTCCGAGAAAAATTTTGATCGGTGCCCCTTTTCTTTCAACTAATGCACATTTTCCTTTATTACAAGTACCACTTTTTCATTCTCATGAGTGCCCCTTTTCATATCTGGACACCTCTTTTCACCTCTGTTAATTCCCCTTTTAACAATTATACGTTTCCCTTTTCCTTTCTAATAAGGGACCTATCCCCTTTTTTAAAAAATGCCCCTTTTCACCTCTTACAATATTTTGTTCAGGGGGGGGGGGCTACATTCAGTGCAATACATAATTGATCATGTAATATATTTTGTTCTGTATAAGTTTATTTATTGTGAGTATATTACACAAACACACACACAAAGCCGGATACATTATGCATCATAACACCCCAAGCCCTACTCCAAAAAGCTGGTCAAACCGTGTGAGGGCAAGAAGTAATTATACATAACACCAGAATTTAAACATATTCAATTCATCTCTTTATTATCACTTTTTCAACGATAATTCCAATACATAATTACATACATGTACATGTATATCCATATCAAATTAATCGTGTATGTCCATCGGCACTTGAATGACACAGGAGAAGTATTGTTTTGCAATGTGATGTATTGTGACAAGAGATGTTATTTTTCCGTAGATTTTCATGTTGGAGATATTTATCTGCGCATGAATACTCATTTCACTTTCTATCACCTTCATTGCTGGACCAAAAATTATTTTGAACCTTTTTTTTTCATCAAAAGCTATGAATTCCGCCATAAAAAGTTATTTTTAATCTATAAGAAAAGGAAGTAAAACGTAACTACAACAGCTGAAAAGCAAGAAGATTGTGTTCCAACATGTCATATGTCCATCTAAAGAAATGTGGAATTCAAAATTCTGTGTCTATTCTGAAAACTTTAATTCAGCCATGACACATCACGGAGCATTCTCGAGTAATAAGCTTTGAAGGCATTCGTCTATGAGTAATTGAATTCTTTCCCAATTTCTTTAAGGGACATTGCAACAAGTCATAGAATAAGCAACCGTCATCCAACAGTAGAGATACATCATCAAGAAGTATATTCAAGTTTCTTCATAAAGGAAAAAGAGTTCTCAAAATGACATTTAAGCACTACTATTTGCAAATTGTGTAGGTGTAAATGTAGGTGTAACGGGATGGAGTGTAATTCTACCATGTCAACAAAGCAAAGTACATAAATATTACATGCATCATTAACAGATGAGACACTAGGGGACCTACAGCTAGAGGTCCTTTCCAAGGGACTAGGTATTCAAAAATTACTGCCTTAACCAAAGGCACTAATGATCTGACTTGGGATTTGAATCTTTATTTTTCTGGCTCTAGGACTGTTGTTATACGTTGCCAGTCAATTTCACTTACTAGCAGAGCTGTGTGTGTGGGTTTTTTTTCTTCATCATGTTAATTCTAATATTTTTCTAATTTCACTGCTCCAATGGTTCGATCTGCGTAATAATATACAAAAGTGAAGCAGGAACCTTGGTCACGGCACAGACTTCCTGATGTAGGAAGTTTTCAACTATATAAGCATAAAGACGCTTTAATAGAAGAATCTAGAAAAGATACAGCCGAAGGATTCTGTAGTGGATATGCGTTAAAGTCTGCATTGCAGAAATCAACCATAATCTTTTTTTTTTAAATACTTATTGTGATGACCCAATGCTTGCTGACCCGATTTTCTTCTGGATGGAAGTTGGTGGTTTATGGGTTACCAAGTCTACAGGTCCAAGTATGAGGGCTTCATTCGATGTACTCAAATGTTGCTGATATACGGATACGATGCCTGCCTTCATCCATTCACCCCGTTTCTGCTTCACGCTTCATCTCTGTGCAATAACATTTCTCCTTTTCTCACTTGGTCTCAGATCCACTTATATAGTCTATGGTGACCAGGCAATCGAAGATGGCCACTGCTTTTTGGAAAATACTATGCATTCATGTCCAAGTTCTTATCATCCTTCAGTTCTTTTTTCTTCTCGCTCTCCTCATTCCATCCCTCCAGCCCCTTCGGTAGGCTGGTGTCCTCTTCAAAGCTCCCAGTTCCCTCTACGAAATCTTCATACGTGGTCCTCTCTGCGAAAGGCCTATTGCCCAAGAGTTCCACCATGTCATCCTTGTTGAGGACCTCCCGCTCCAACAGCCTCTTTGCAACCTAGGTGTTGAATAGAGGTCAAAGGTTAAAAGTCAAAGGTCAACCTAGCAATTATCTACCTCATGGTTTATCTTACAGCGAATTATAATTTGACAAACTCTTGAATATCCAGAAAACATTATACCCTGTAAAAACAAATTTAAGCAATAATATTCCCTACAACCCTCTCTTCTTATTCATATACAAATAATACACAGGTGTGAGTGCGTTATGGTCAATGCAGCACATGAGGGTATTCACTACGGTGCAATAAAATTCACGAGGCGTAGCCAAGTGTATTTTGTGCCATTGTGAATACCCGAATAGCACTGCATCGCCATAACGTCACGAACGAAAACCTGTGTATTATTTGTTTTATAAAAGGTCGACAATCTTACTTAGCAAGGCGATATTAAACACTGTAAACCTGCAACCTTCATAAGAAATAACGATCGCGAGGGCAGTGACCTCGTAAACAAACTGTGCAATGCATGGTAAACATCCATTGATTTACACCAGGGAGCAGCTCCCTATTTACACGCAGCCGTGCATTATGCTTTTTTATTGCGCACTTTTTGCACGCTGATATCACCAAAGTGCGCGTATGGTTAAAATTAATGCACGCACACGTGATCCATTTTGACGCTTCTCATTGGCTACATTCTTGAACCCATTTTATAATACCATTTCACGATATTGCCAATGAATTGAAGAATCAAATAAAATAGCGCATACATTATTCTTTCCCTGTGCCTCTAAATTTATGACCACCATTCATGAATGAGATTTTAAAATTCTTGCTTTGTTAAATTAGTCACTTCAACAATCTCTTTACATTAGCTTATCTTAATCTAAACCTGCAATGACACATTAACCTTATTTTGCCAGATTTCATGCTAAATGTGAATGGTTCTTCATAATTAATATGTTCAACCAAATAGTGAAAACAAATTTACATTTGAACTTGAGAGAAAGGGTTAAATTATTCATAGTACCAATGTTTATTCTACAACTGAATATGTTACTGGAAACTGAATAGAACAGATTGAGCTGTACAACTTTATAAACCAGCTTAGAATATAATGAAAGTTTATATATGAAGAAAACAAAATTGTCCAAATTAACTGGACCTACCATCTCAACATTATCCTTGTTCTTCTTCAGGAGATCCAAGGTTGAATCATATGCCGACTTGATCATGGACCTGACTTCTTCATCGATCATCTGAGCGGTCTGTTCACTGTATGGCTTCTCTAAGACCATCTCACCCTGCTGGGGCATGTCGAAGGAGACGTTGCCCACCTTTTCACTCATGCCGAACTGAACCACCTTTGGGATAGTAGAAGAACAAAGTTAGTGTTAGAGCATTAAAGTTAGGGATATGTCAGAGGGGGAGGGGTAAAACTAGCTTATCTGCGTAAAGATTTGTGGGGTTTTGATCTCATTTAATTTCTCTTCTGGATATATCCTGTTGATGGAGGAGTTATAAGCATTAAGTACAGTTTGGTACGTTGTTATCATATTATTTAAGGGAGAAATTGCTCTCAATGTTATCCATACAAAAAAGCCCCCCTCAGTGTAAAGCCAAACTGAGTGAGGAAAAAGATTTTCAGAAAAGTTACAGGGACTATACAGACCTTAAAAAAGTTTCTTCTTTTGTTGAGTGTAAGCATTCCATAGGGCGCCTGTGTTTTCTAAATTGTACATTAAGTCTAGATTTTGTGTTTGTGTGGTACCAGGCATCTTCTACATTCACCCACACAAGACTTTCAACACTGGTACATATATAACTGAGAGACCTACCATGTTCAAGTCCTAAAACAATTATTAAAGCCCTAGAAACAACAGCATTAGTACATTAACTTTATTTAAAACCAAAATGCCCCCCCCCCCCCTAAACCAAGACCACAACTCAAACCACTAAACAAATGCAGAGGTATTTGTAAATTAATTACGAAACATCTGTTCTATTGGTCATCATACCTGCCAACCACCCCGATTTAGGCGGAGTTCCTCCGCATTTTTCATACCAACTCCGAATTCCGAGTGCATGCCTCAAAACTCCGATTTTTTTTAATTTTAAAATATTTTTAAAACAAACGACTGTTGCATAAGACTAAAGCATAACACAGCACTGATAACCAGATCACGCCGACATCCGCGCGCGCTCATAGAAGATATACACAGCGCAGCCCGAACGTGATCGTTAGTTCCGCAGTCATTATCCATGTACTGCAGTCATTATCCATGTACTGCATGTACTAGTACATGGAAGCACGTGCGCAAGCTATATCGATAAAGTGTGTGTGGACGTTGTACTAATACATACACTACATGCAGCGTTGTTGCATAGTAACTGCATGCGTATAGCCCACGTGTATTTATATTACATGTGCAGTTGATACACCGTGCATAAACACTGTATACATTGGCGTGTTTTCTTCAATGCTTGTGCGATGACTGCGATCGTGGAAGCTTGTTATTTACGGACTTCCTCGGTTTTATTTTGGATTACTACTACTATATTCTTCTTCTTCGTTGATTTCTCCATTTTTGAAGGACAAAATGGGTAAGACTCGTGCTGTTCATAATCAGAAGTATAAGAAAGAATACGGAAACAATTTCCAGTTGCAGAATCAGCACTCGGACTTCAACACGCATTTTGCATTGTGTGTTCGGCCGACTTCAGTATCAACCATGGGGGAATGAATGACATTCAGAAACACATGAACTCGAAGAAACATAAAGCTTTCAGCGAAATTAAGGACAAGGCTCGTCCAATTTCAACCTTCTTTTCTTCTTCTGGAGATCTCGATGTCATCAGAGCAGAAACTTTGTTTACTGAATTCATCATAGAACACAACTTGCCCTTTTCTGTGGCTGATCATTGCACCAAGCTGTTTCGTAAAATGTTCCCTGACTCCAATGTTGCAAAAAAATACTCATGTGGACGGACGAAAACGTCGTATCTCGTAGAAGCTCTTGGGAAACAATCGAAGCAAAGTATCTTGGATGTAATTCGAGTGTCACCGTTCAGTATGGCAACAGACGGCAGTACCGATTACGAGGATGTGAAACTCTACCCAATTTGTGTAAGATACTGTGATCCCAACAGCGGCAAAGTCAACTCAGTCATCCTGTCTTTGAAAGAGTGTAACAAGCCATCAACTGGAGAAAACATTTTCAAACTGTTGGAGGCAGAAATGGATGAGCTTGAAATTCCTGGGAAAATCTGATATGCTTTTCTGCAGACAATGCATCTGTTATGCTTGGAAAGATGAAGGGAGTAGCTGCATTTCTTCTTCAGCAGGCTCCATCCCTCCACATTGCTGGTGAGTTTTTGTGTTTGAAATTTAGATTTTAAACTTAAAAGGCAAATAATCTGGCTGAGAAGAAAAGTCTAAATTAAACAAAATAAAATAAACCCCCACAGAATTGAGTTTGTGGGGCTTTAAGAGACTAACCAATATGTAGATTACAAGTGTAGTCTGTAGATGATATTTAGTTTTAACTGTTGAGCTTAGAATTTTCAATGTGAATTTTAAAAATATATATGTGACACTCGCCCTATTTAGTACTTCTGGAATTGATTTAAGGTGAAAACTGATTTTAAATACAGTTTTTTAATTCATATTAATTATTTGATTTAAGTAACATTTTTGTAATTGTGGATTTTAATGTAATAGTTTGTTACTTTTGTGATGTTCTTAGTTTCTATTCTATTCTACAGTAAATACTTTTCATAACATAATAAAACTCTCTATTATAAAACAATATTTTATTTTCTTTACAGGTTGTCCCTGTCATCTTATTCACTTGGCTGCAGGAAGGGCTGCTAAACAACTGCCAGTTTCCGTTGATGATCTCCTCGTAGATATTTTCTACTACTTAGAGAAAAGCAGCAAAGCGAAAACAAGAGTTCAAAGAGTTCCAGAAAAAGGCTGGTGTCCCTCATCACAAAATTGTGAAGCATGTGGCAACCCGTTGGCTTTCCCTGGGGCACTGTATTGAGCGTCTGCTAGAACAATGGAATGCTTTGTTGTTGTTCTTCAATGAAGAGGACAAAAAGAATAATCCATGTACAAGGAAACGCAGTGCATCGGACCCTCTCGTTACCTCTCCCCCTAAGAAACAGATGAAACTACATGCCACCAACACACCAAAGTCTTCAAAGACTGTACGTATAGCATCACGTTCTTCACTAACTGGCACTGTGGTGAGAAAAGTAGCATCATCTTCAAAGACAAAGACACTGACTGGCACTGTTGCGAGTAAAGTAGCATCATCCTCAAAGACACTGACTGGCACTGTAGCGAGTAAAGTAGCATCATCCTCAAAGACACTGACTGGCACTGTAGCGAGTAAAGCAGCATCATCCTCAAAGACACTGACTGGCACTGTGGCGAGTAAAGTAGCATCATCCTCAAAGACACTGACTAGCACTGTGGCGAGTAAAGTAGCATCATCCTCAAAGACACTGACTGGCACTGTAGCGAGTAAAGTAGCATCATCCTCAAAGACGCTGACTGTAGCGAGTAAAGTAGCATCATCCTCAAAGACGCTGACTGTAGCGAGTAAAGTAGCATCATCCTCAAAGACACTGACTGGCACTGTAGCGAGTAAAGTAGCATCATCCTCAAAGACACTGACTGGTACTGTAGCAAGCAAAGTAGCATCATCCTCAAAGACATTGAAAGCAGGGAGTGCCACTGGTCCTGATAAGACTCCACATTCTGCACAGAAGTCATCAGCTGCAAAGTCCCAACCATCATCATCTTATGCATCATCAAAATCTCGTAATGTCTGCACTATGATGAAAGATCCAAACTACAAACTGTACTGTCTTTTCTTGACAAAAGCTATACCCATTTTTGAAGTGGCCAATATCTTTCTTCAAAAAGATGAGCCATGCATACATAGATTACATAGTGTTATGTGTCACCAGCTGCAAGAATTGCTTGTAAGGTTTGTTAAGCCAGATGTTGTAGCCAAACAATCCAAGGTATATGAAGTAGACTTTCACTCTGAAATGAATCAGAAATGTGACGATGAGTTATTCATTGGACAACCAGCCCGTCAATTCATTGAAGAGAACACAGAATCATGTAATGTGAAGGAATTCTATGCCAGTGCAAGAAAATATTATGTGGCAGCATGTGAGTACATGAAGAAGTCCTACCCTTTCAAGGATGATGTTCTTGTCAATGCTGAGATCATTGATGTAGCAAAGAGGACAAACATCAAGCTATCCCAGTGGATGTTCTATGTGAAGAAATTCCCTCAGTGTCTATCACCACAAGAGAAGGAACAAGTAGAAGACGAATTCTGTCATTTCCAAGCAGACCGTTTCTCTGAAGAAATTCTTCAACCTGATGTGAGAATTGACCAGGTGTGGCATTCCATCTCCAAGCTGACATCGCCTGCAACTGGCAAGCCCAAGTACACATCCTTGTACAAAATTGCGAGGTTACTACTTGTGATGTACCACAGCAATGCGGACTGTGAGCATATTCAGCCTCGTCAATAAGAACAAAACAGAGTTTCGTGCTTGCTTGTCAACTCGTATGCTAGGCAACCTCATGACCAGGCGGATGGAGTTACTTGCTTCAGACACACCCTGCTACATGATGAACCATTCTAGTCAGCTACTGAAGAAGGCCAAAAGTTGTACATCAGCTGGATTGGTTGGTTCCAGTAGCCAGTAATTCTGAATCTTTCTACCTTTGCAAAATAGGGCTCCTAACTGAGGTGGGTAGTGAAACATGTAGTTTTGTGAGTGTTCACATTTTGATATTTCAAAAATTGTTTATGTGTGGGGCGAAAAGGTTGAAGGAAAAGGCCCATTTGCACCATTAAAATGGAGAGAAAAAAAAATAGACCCTAAAGTCCTGTGTACCCCCAATCTACGGGCTACTACCCCAATCCTTCGGTGGTTCGCGACCTCGTAGTCCATCCAGAAAAATTTACTCCTAATTTCTCTTGTCTCAGGTTGGCAGGTATGGGTCATAGTACTCATAAAGCAAGTAAAGCACACTAAATGCATACCTACCAACCTTTCACAGCAAAAATTAGGAATCTCTCAAGGCAAAATTAGAAATACAGCCTATTTTATATACTTTTCACACAGAATATATCAGAAAAAGAGGAATCTAGTGTTCAAAACATAAGCTTGAAGACCAAAAAATAGGAATCATTCCTCCAAAATAGTAATAGCTGGCAGCTATGTAAATGTTACTCTCAGCTATGAGGAGATTTCTTCTACCTCATTGCCAGCCTGTAGCCAAGCCTACTGACCTGTGCATATGCCATCTGCGTGACCTTCTTGAGGTCATCCTGAGCACCCGATGTGACCTTGTCGAAGAAGATCTGCTCTGATGCACGTCCCCCAAGCGTCATGCACATCCTGTGTAGCATCTGCTCCTTGGTGAATAGAAAGTGTTCCCTAGGCAAGTATTGGGCATAGCCAAGACCTTTTCCTCGTGGGATGATTGATACCTAGGTGTAAAGATGCCAGATAAATTTGAACGGAAGGGCAACTACAAAACTACACAAATTACTTAATAAAACTGCTTTATGGTCATTTAATAGTAATATGCCCCCCCCCAAAAAAAAAAATAATAATAATAATAAAAAAAAAAAAATAATAATAATAATAATGATAATAATAATAAATAAATAAATAAATAAATTAAAAAATCAAGTTCATTTCAGGTGATATTTTAATTCTGGGTGAGATATATGGAAATTAGGCCTTTGTTGTACAGCCATAGAGATGTCCTCTATGGATGAACAGAAAAAAAGAAGAAAAAAAGAAATAAGAAAGAAGAAAAAAAGAAAGAAGAAGAAGAAGGGAAAAAGATATGCAATTAATTTTTATCTCTGTTTCATCAAAAACTGTAATAGCCATCACACCCACTGACTGATAGTTAATTACATTCCTCCTTGTTTACAACATTCAGACAAGAGATTAACACTCAACTTATTTCTAGTACATTTCCCCTCTCCTGTAATCTACAAGCCTGCCATTGTTTGCACATTCTGCTTGTGTAAATTTCACAGAAGCATGTCCTGTGTAATATACATGTAATCTACAACCTGTCAATCAAATGTACCTTACATGCTGAAAGTGTCTTCTACTCTCTCTCTGAAACCAGGACAAGTTCATTGACACTGTCAAAGCTAAACCATGCAAATTTACCTTTTTTTTCAAAATGTATTTTGTTATCCTAGTAAAGTGCCCTTACAACTTCAGTTTTATTAATCAAATGTCATTTTGAATTTATTTCTTCAATGCTTGCCTTACTGTTATCACATGTCCATCCAAAATGGGTGCTTCTTATAAACAATATTTTTTCCATGGTATGAGGGAAATGCTGAATAGTATATTTTAGAGGGCAAGTGATTAAATTTAATTAAAAAGTAGAGAAAAGAAGAATGAAATGGATTACCTTAAGCAGAGGGTCAGCATGCTCCAAGAACCAGCCTGCTACTGCATGGCCTGCCTCATGGTATGCTACAGTCTTCTTCTCTTCCGGCTGTAACACTTGTGTCTTCTTTTCAAGACCTATCAAAAGGCATGAATAATATTAATGAAACATGAAGAAACAGTAAATAATAAATAATTTTTAAAAAGGCTTTGCAATTTGTCTAGGTTGCTGAGATGACAAATCAGATAAAAAGTATATAAAGCGAGAGCCCTCTTTCAGAGTCAACATATTTCATATGAATCCACAGCCTGACCATCAATATTAGGGACTTTTAGATTTGCACGATGAGAACGTGGACTGCGACGTGTGACTCCTTTTAAGGCAATGTGACGTCCTTTTAAGGCACTGGCAGTGCCCGGCCAAAAGGACGTCACATTGCCACACGTGGCAGTCCACATTCTCGTCGTGCAAATCTAAAAGTCCCTATTATCATTTGGGGGAGAAAAAAAACTGTTGCATAAAAAATATTTTCCTTCGTGTATGAAGCAAAAATTCTTGAATGTTGGAAAGAGTTTATTAAAACAAGCTCAGTAGCTGGATGGTTGTATGACTAAAATGGTCTGACTTGAATATTTGATTGTACACCCAGTCAGCAGACTGTGAGTGCGGGCAGGGCCCTCAAACCATGAACCATCTACTGAGCTGTGACATGTCGGCCGACATATGCACCGGGAGGGACCTGGCAGAGGCCAACGACGTTGCTCTTACTTTTGCTCGATATTGGAAGTAGTTGTGTGATAATAATAATATGTCTCGTTTACCCAGGGTAGTCTCATCAGTATTAATACTGTTCTCCCTGAGGGCCCTGCAGTCATATCATTGACTCGAAATGATGATGATTTGACTGTAGGACACATGCTCTGATAACGATTGCTCTCAAAACATTTCTTTGTTGTGATTCAAAGTTGAAGACACAGATTCTGGAGGCTAATACACACAGAGATGCCAACCTCTTGACACAAAAAAACAGACTGAATATCCTTAAAAAAATCAGATTTCAGAGAGAAAAATCAGATTTTCACGAAAACTTGCCACTACCACTGGCCCGTTGGCCCCGAGCTAGTATAATTTCAGAAAAATGTGTTACTGGTAAGAACGGTCAAGTAAAAATGTTTGATCTTTCATTAAAATTTTATGAGAAAATTGTAAAGCAAAGTTTTTGTTGGGGTTCCGGGGTTTACTTGTACATGTTTCTATGCGATTCCGCAAACAAACAAAAACAAACAAAACAAAACAAAAAATCTTTTTTTGTTTTTTTTTTAAAAATCGTATTTTAAGAGGTGAAATCGTATTATCGTATTTCACTCTTAATATCGTACTAAATACGATTTAATCGTACTGGTTGGCATCTCTGTACATATTCATGAGTGAGCCTGAGATATATGTACTCACCTGCTACGACTCTTTCAATGGCAGCTTCAAAGTGAGAGGGTCAATCTGATTGAAACCGTGTCTTGCAACTATCAAAGCAGCTTCATTGCACACATTTGCTATGTCAGCACCTGGAAAAAAGTGGAGAAAAAGGAAGCGGTCAGTTAAATTCTTCATAAAAAGATTTTTTACTATTTTCATTCATATGCATATCTATTTCGTCATCATAACGAAGAAATTGAAAGTTTATAACATTTTATGTACAGAGCAAATTGGAGAGGAGCTCGAAAAATATGTCACAGTGTTGCCAATTTGTGTTTGATTGATCGCAACTTCAAAAATTCATAACTTTCTTATTTTTAATCAGACTATGCTCAAACTTTCACTGACCTGCTCCTTTCATTTTTCTGTTTCTATCAAAACCAACTTAATATATATCAGAGTGGACTTCCACTTTAAGAACCCACTGCACTATTCATATAAGAGTAGGGGGAATCTCAGTGCAGTGGTAGACCTGGGGGTGTTTCACAAAGATCCTAAGTTGAACTTATCTCTAATTGGGATCAAACCCAGGACCTTTGCATTTCAAGTCAAGTGCTTAAACCACTCGACTACCACACCTCTAAGCATATATGTATGTAGTGTGTATCAACCTACCTGTAAAACCAGGAGTGAGAGCAGCTAGTTTCCTAGACATCTCATCCATGTTTATCTCTGTCTTCAAGGGCTTCAAGTGAACCTTGAAGATGGACGCTCTAGAGAAGGAAGAAAGAAAAAAAAAACATTTGTGATCCAGTACTTAATCTCATTAAATAAAATAATGGCGATAATACAGTTTTGAATATAATCTATAGATAAAAATAGTAATACAATGATAAAATAATATAATAATGAAAATAATAATAAAATAATAATAACATACATACTTTTAAAAGTACCATTTAGCTTCATGAATACAAAGGAATGAAATAATCAAGATCTAGTTACCCTAAGAGAAAAAAAATAATGACATAAACATGAATGAAAATAATAGACACTGTAAAAATATTGCTAAGTTTCATAAATAGAGAGGAATGAAACATTCAAGATGAAGTCTTTGCTCTTGGTGGATACAATGATGGCAATATTATGACTACATTCATCATCATCATTAGGGACTTTTAGATTTTACACGACGAGAACGTGGACTGCCACGGTGACATCCTTTTAAGGTAATGTGACGTCCTTTTAAGGCACTGCCGGGCACGGGCCAGTGCCTTGAAAGAATGGCACACGTGGCAGTCCACGTTCTCGTCGTTTAAATCTAAAAGTCCCTATTTATTGATTTTCATGCCATGATGACACCCCTTCCCTCCACTTCTTCTTGTCTCGAGCATCCTCCACATTAAGACCAACTTTACTGGCTTCTTTATTATTTCTATATTATTAAGGACAAATATTCATGCCGTTAGTGCTATTTGATGAGTATTTTTTGTTAAATCTAAAGGCATAAGAGAAGGCTTTATATTTGTTACGTGTCGGACACCCATCATACTTCATACCTGCCCTTGATGTCAGGTGCACCGATGTAGATTTGTCTGTCGAATCTACCAGGTCTCATGAGGGCAGGGTCTAGGATATCTGGACGGTTTGTACCTGCTAAGACTACAACATTGGTGGTGGTGTTGAAACCTGAGAGACAGAGAGAGACAGAGAGACAGAGAGACAGAGAGACAGAGAGAGTTATAAGAAGTGTTTAAAATATACTATAACGGATTAAGACTGTAAATTATTCCAGATCCAATAGTTCAGGTCAAAACAAAAATTTGTCTTTCACTTTCACAGGGTTACAGTATAATGCTTTGTTACTATAGACCCTATAATGTCTTACAATTTTAATGGAAGGTATCACAAACAAAGTTCTTCTTTTTTTCTCTTCCCTCTACACGAATGTTGAATTTACATAAATCTAAAATGAATCCAATCTAATTCTATCCATTAATGTTATTTTCTCTATTTATTTACAATCCATTTCTACTAAGCTGATTGAGTGTGTTCTCTTGTTTGCTTTGTCCTCTTAAGTTACTCCTTCCTCTTTTCTTTTAATTTACACATCTATCTATCCATCATTTTATTCCTTCTTTTTACTCACCATCCATTTCTACTAGCAGCTGATTGAGTGTGTTCTCCTGTTCACTTTGTCCTCCAAAGTTACTCTTTCCTCTTTTCCTTCCCACAGCATCGATCTCATCCATAAAAAGAATACAGGGAGCATTTTTCCTTGCCATTGCAAACATGTCCCTCACCTAGAAAAAAAAGGATACCGCAATGAATTCATTTTCAATTCGAAATACTCAGAATGCCATTCAAAAAAACATTTGTAGATCATAGTTATATTGGGAAGGGAGATTGAGTTGCAAAATTCTCCATCAAAATTCTTAACCACTCTGCTAATTAATAAAACAAGGAAACATCAAGTCACTTATTTTTGAGGGACCAATGCCTACAAACACCTCCAAGAACTCTGAGCAACTGACTGTGAAGATAGGCACATTTGCTACACCCTATGTACTAATGGCTATTGGAACAAGAAAATGTTTCAGCTGTGCTTAATGACCCTACACTCACCTACCCACGATACCACCTGCAATGTTCAAAGAGGACAACAGCTATATACGGATGTGAGCTGAGGTTAGGAAGATGTAGTAAATCTCTTTTTCTTACCCTTGAAGGACCAACACCAACGAACATTTCCAAGAACTCTGAGCCATTGACTGTGATAAAAGGCACATTAGCTTCACCTGCTGTAGCCTTGGCAAGCAGGGTCTTACCAGTTCCTGGTGGTCCAGATAAGATGGCACCCTAAGATAAACAAAAATTGATAAAACATGGTTGAAATCTGAAAAACAGGTCTAAATTTGCTCGCCTCTACTTTTCAGGACACCATTATACTTCAAATTATACACTTAATACAGGATATCACTTTTGGTGACATGGACTAAAATGTCTGCATCCCCCTAAAGTAGTAAATCAATACAAGTTTGGTGAAGACCACCCTAAGGCTCCATCGTGTTGTCTGGCTTTTAACAAGGCAATCTATGGATTTATTCTGAAATGTACTTGTTAAATATCTATGACAAAGGACAAGACTCTTAAAGACAGTATTAAATATCATTGGTTTTGGCACTGAATGGCAAGAACAGCAAAATCTGTGGTTATGGCTGAAGATAATTCATACCTCATGCAGTAATGACTCAGATATTAAGACATATGATTATCCAAAATAATACAATTAAAGATATATGTTATAGATTACCCTAGAGATACACAACAAACACTATGAACCTGATAGGCCTATCACCATATTGAATAAAACTATCCACCTTACCTTTGGGATCTTGGCCCCAAGATCTGCATATTTCTGAGGATTCTTGAGGAAGTTGACAAACTCCATGATTTCCAGTTTGGCCTCCTCACATCCAGCAACATCCCTGTTTGATTGAAAAAAAAGAATAGATCCAATTACATATCATTGTGGAGGTGACATGGTCTAGTGGATACGTCACCGGACTGTGGATCACATGGTTCGCAGTTCAAGTACCGCCGCAGCACTAATGTCCTTCGGGAAGACATTAATCTACATTTGCCACACTACACTCAGGTGAGGTAAATGGATACATGGCATGAATTAGTTCCTTGAAATGCTAGAGCGCCATAATAGCAGCCATGCTAAAGCCGGGTTATAATTGTGGAGCGACATGAGCACTATACAAGAACCCACTATTATTATTATTATTATTATACATTTCAGCATATTATCAAGTTAAAGGTTGAAAAGTTTGGCCCCTCAGATAGGATTTATTGCCAAATGTCTCTGTCACTCTCAGGCTCAAACATTTAGAGCATTTTCTACAATACATTTAAATTCAAAACCAAAATCAATATTCCAGTATTCTTGAGAGATGCATGTATCCCACATCACCAACACCCTTGAAGCCACAAGTCCTCTCTCAATACTCCTTTTATGGTATCTACAGTAAAATGATTTTCTTGTGCCTTCTCTGTGAACTTCCCAAACCCAAAGATATCACCCTTACCCCTACCATCCCATAATCTAGTGGTAAGAGAATGACCAAACAAAACCAATGTATTTGAACCTGACTACTATATCTTCTTTCAGGATCTTGGCTGTTGACTCACCAAACCCAAAGTTCCTACCCTCTAGTGGTAAGAGAATGACCAAACAAACCCAACTTACTTAAACCTCACTCCTATGTCTCCTTTCATGATCTTGGCAGTAGAATCACCGAAACCAAATATTCTTCCCTTACCCTCGCAATCCCCAACTCCCGGTAAAGAATAACTAACCCACACACTGACTCACTTAAACCTCACTCCTACATCTTTTCTCAGGATCTTTGCTGTTGACTCGCCGAACCCAAAGATGCCACCTTTACCCCTACCATCCCACCTTCTAGTGGTAACAGAATGACCAAACAAAACCAACTTACTTGAACCTCACTCCTACATCTTCTTTGAGGATCTTGGCTGTTGACTCTCCAAACCCAAAGATGCCACCCTTGCCCCTACCAGCCCGGCCTCCTGTGGCAGGGTTGTTACGGAAGAGATACAGGAAGAAACCGATCATGAGGGCTGTGGGGATAAGACTCATCATGAATGACCTAGAAAAGAAAAAAAAGGAAAAAAGGAAATGAAATAATTTTATCATTATTTTAAAATACATCATTCTAATATATGGATAACACCTTTGTGGTACACAGGTCAGGTTATAATGATATCTTTTTCTTATATTAAAGTGTGATTCTGTCATCTAAGGCTTTACTTATTAGATTAATTAAGAAAATAACTTGCACTGATTTTTTTTTAGTAGCATCTTAAAATTTAACTGTATACACATGAAGAATAAAACTATACATGGATACAAGTTTGAGGGAGAACAAATTCAAATCTGAACTCTCTGAGTGCCCCTGCATAGCACACCTGCATGTTTAAACATAAATCCAGTTATACTTTTGATTCTGTTTTGCTTTCACTCATCCATTCTTTTAATCGATGAATTATGACTTACCCATCACTCTCTGAACTGTAGACAACAGAGAGGAAGTTCTGAGGCTCCATACCCAGGTTGCCCTGCGCCTGCTCTAGATTCCTCTCAAAAGTATCCACACTGCCAATATTGAACCAGACGTACCTCTGTGACATAAGAAGAAAAGAGAGGGGCATGAGAAACCTCTAAACGCATCTTGTTTGTTTTCTTTTAAAATAGCAAGTGTCAACAAAATTCAATACACATGGGGTATAAAAGAAGATTTTTTTTCTCCCAGAGATATGGAAATAACCGGCAATCCCTATATGCCTCAAAAGCCCCCTCCCTGAACACATCATTTTGTTTCCTTAATCAAGGACAAATGTTTTGTTGAGAAAGTTATTGGGTGTGCATACATCATTGATTCTTATGTAACTGCTAATATGAAATATCGTATCTGGGAAAACATTCAATTGCTTCATATAGCACAATGAAAATTTAATAGACAGAATGAGAATATCTTCTTTTTTTACATCTCCAGACGCTAATACTCCTTTAGTTCTGAAGCAAAAAAAAAAAAGAACCTCAATAGAGAATCCTACTTGTATATATACATACCCCTTTAGAGTGACTAGCCTTCAGCCACACTCTGACAAACTTCTTGTTGACAACTTCTACTGCTCAACCTGAAATGATAAGAGATGAGAAAGATATCTAGAAATAACAAAAATTGCTAAGAGAGCAACAGAAGGAATACATGATAGACAATGAGTTAAATAGAAATAGACAGTTCTGTTTTCACCGTAGATGTACAATGATCTATCAAGTCTTTTTAGAGAATTAT
The DNA here is from genome assembly GCA_037976565.1 of Mesocentrotus franciscanus. Classification (NCBI taxonomy): domain Eukaryota; kingdom Metazoa; phylum Echinodermata; class Echinoidea; order Camarodonta; family Strongylocentrotidae; genus Mesocentrotus; species Mesocentrotus franciscanus. Next base: position 25,900,105 of record CP137676.1, read on the forward strand.
GATTTGCTGGTTAAAAAGAAAAAATAGCAAAAATACTTTTAACATCCCTTGAAGTAGAATCAGAGACATCCCTAATGATTTTATAAACAAGAAGCGTGTTGGTTTTAAAACAAAGTGATAAATAAAAGTACTAATCCATCAGTAGAGAAAGAAAATCCATACAGTCAAAACTTCTCAACTATAACCAACTATGAGCTGTGGATCACAAATCCCACCCAAGATTGTACAAGCACATCTATTTCTTCCTGTTACAGAAAAAGAAACAGATACCTTTATTGTGAATTTCATTCATTGAAGATAGTATATATGCAATAAAAAAAAGCGATATAAAGCAACAATTAACTCTAAAATGTGGACAATTATGACAATCGTTCAAAGAAGAGAAGGGTCTGTAAGCTTCACTGCACCTGTCCTGCAGCTAAGAATTCATTCAGGAACTCCTTGTATGTGATTTCCACCGCGGAACCTCCCATCAAGACGTAGCCTGCTGCAATGGCCCCACCTATGGTGACGGCTATGCTAAACATCAGCTGCTGCCTGTTCTTCTCGTCGATAGGGGGTCTGCCTCCAGCACCCCCTCCTCCTCCGCCAGTCTCCCCTGGGACATGAGACTCTTCCATAGGTCCTCTCCAAAGTTCTTGCTGCTCTCTGATTCTTTTTTGCCATTACTCCTCTTTGGCGCTGATTTGGAAGACTCCGCTGAAGAGAAAGATTCGAAAAAGAATTCATTAAAAAAAAACACATAAACATGACGAGTAAATATTCAAAATTATGGCGGAATTGAAACTTCTTACTCACTTTACAGCAAAGTGTAGCAGCTATGCTTGATTCTAGTAATGGAGCAAAATATTAACATCGTACTTCACATCTATACTGAGTTCAAATGAACACTTGATATCTTCATAATGAATATACAATGTACACAATGTTGTGCTAGATTCCTAAATAAGAAAGGATCCGTGGATCAATTCGAACTGTACATTCTCCTCTCTCAATCTCTGTTTCTTTTTCTAACTCTCTCTCTCTCCCTCCCCACCCCCCTTTTTTACCTCTATCTCCCCCCCCCCCTAACTCTCTCTCTCTTTCTTTTCTAAAACATATAAATTTGTCCGTTTGTCTGCCTGCCTGTCTATCTGCCTGGATGTCTCCGGCTATAGCATTCAACATTTCACTCTTTCCCTTCACCTCTGTGATACTCACATGCTTCTTTGGCCACTTTTGGTTTCTTGGCAGCTTGCTTGCCCTCTGGAAAGAACTTTTCAAACCCTTTTGGAGGCTTGGCAGCTAACCTCAGTCTGGTGATGAGACTAGATAACTTCCACGAGGTAGTCACATCTGCATTGGTGCTGTGTAGATGTATCTAAAATGCAGATACACAATGAGAAAAAATCAGTTGGGAATACATTCAATACCTGCACTCACTAATGACATGAAAATTAAAACGTTGCTAATGTTGCAGGCATTCTACAACAACAATCAAGAACATAGTAATTGAACCATCAAAGGTCAACAAACATACATGTAATGGCACATTTGTTCAACTTTTCCAGTGTTTTATTTATTCCACACATAAGGGATGTATTTTTAAAGCACCGCTGTCAGTTTGATCAGCAATGAAGCTCTGCAGTGATGTTCCAAATGGGTGTACCGTTACAACAACGTTCAAGAGAAGATGCAGGCACAGTGTGATTTGGTTTGGCAACTGTCCCTATGTCTGTGAACACGAGAAACTGCATGATTACTATAGAACAAAACAAGTAACAACAACGAAAGCAACAACAAACTTTAAGTCTATATACAAAAGCTATAGAATGTTTTCAAAAATCAGCATAGAATGAATGAAACAGATCATCTAATCTACAATGTACATGTACCGGGTAGGTGTGATGTAATTTCATTTACAATGTCAATTTCAGGTAAAAAATCCAAATGTAAATTGAATAAGCGCATGTTTAACTGGCACATTTTTGGGGTAGTATATAGATGTAGACTACATGTACTTAATTCTCTTAGTGATGAGATTTAATCTTTAGAATATCAAAAACAGACTTACATTAAAAGAAATAAAAACAAAAAAATCTTTTTCAATTCACAGGAATAATCAAATACAGTCAATCTTGACAGGGCTTGAGCTAGCACTTGAATCTCCCGAGACAAATTATCGCAACTCGACCAAAAAACAAATCGGCCACCAAAAATCGGTTCATATCGCCAACACGAAAAAAGTCCCAATTTAGCGTGTCCGCGACATAGCTGCGCAATATGGACCTAGTGTTTGTGCCATATTTTAATTGACTGAGTTGATTATCGCTGGAAACACACAACAGAAAAAAATATCAGTGCAGATTTCTTTGTTTTCGGACAAGATTTGACCTTGGATTATAACTGTTATAACTGTTTTAATAGGAGCAGAAAAATGAGAGGAACAGGTCAGTGATAGTTTGAGCAAATTCTGATTACAAATAAGAAAGTTATGAATTTTTGAAGTTGTCATCATTGAAACACAAATGGGAAATACAACGTAACGTATCTCTCAAGCTCTTCTCCTATTTGCTCTGTACATAAAATAGATTTTTTCCATACAGGGGTTATCAAGTAACATATTTGTAATAATTATACATGGTACGTGTATGATTGAAAATTTTATTGTGGGAAAATAGAAATGTCAGATTTTTCAAATACGGAGCAAATGGAAAGGGAGTTTGCAAGATACGTCACATACAGTAGTTGCCGATTTGTGTTTGACTGATAAATTGCAATTTCAAAAATTCATAACTTTCTTATTTTTAATCAAAATTTGCTCAAACTCTTAAAGAGTGAGTGGTGTAGAAAAGCTGCTGAACCGAGCTCCAACTCCGGTGCTCAGTTTAGAAGGACGATACTGATCCCGTTATCAATAGCTTAACACTGAGTGACGTCACACCTTTACGCGAAAAGTCTTGATGATGAAAGTGGAATCAATTAGATAGGTATTCAAATTTCATCATACAAAATATAAAATCTAAAGCAATATCAAAAAATCAATAAAGGAATATAAATTATAATTTCTCTTGAAAAACATATAGCTCCCTTGATTTCCGGTTTTTTGAATGTACAATGGTGAATGGATTTTACCTTGGTGTGATCGTGAGATTCGTGACAGATGCCCGCATAGTTACCTGCGGTATGCTGCAACAGTCAACACAAACACCGAGCTTGAAATCATGAATTTCCCAATCCCTAGGGGCTAGGGGCTGATGTTGGTGAATGGGAAAATTACACGTAAATCGTCTACACCGACCGCGATACTCGGTTCAGCATGGTTCAACACCAGCATGACTTCAAGTTTAGTGTTGTGGCTGGTGTTGGTGTTCTCACAACACCAACACCAGCTTTTGACACCGAACTTGAAATCACTCAAGCCGGACCCACTCCTCTCATTTTTCTGCTATTAATAATTAAAACCAACTTAATAATAATTAATATCACTATTTTTATCAGGCTTACTGCAAGAACAGGTCTACATAACACTCAGCTAAGTTAAAGACTGATAATGATATGAGAGACTTAAGCAAGGGCACTCGAACATCCATCCACTGTGCACTGATGGTGTAGCCTATGAAGGGGTGACCAAAGTTCGCGGACATTTTAGAACATATCACAAAATGTGATATTCGATCTATGATTTCTCATATTCTACACAAATTTGTTTATTTCAATTATTACCAAACGAACGGCAAAGTTTTTTTACTACAAATTGGGTCAACTAGAAAATTTATCGTCGAAGGATTTCGGAGATATCGCGATCTAAAAATTCGATGTCCGATCGTGCGTGCGCGCTGCATCTAAAAAAAGTCTTAAAGGCCAGGTTCATTGATTTTGAAATCGACTGAATTTGGTATCATTGTAATCAGAACATTGCACTGAGTAAAACTATCACATTTGTGTAACTTGTAAATTCGTGCGAAAATTATAAAAGTTGATTAAACTTGACGAAATATCACCCCACTCGAGACCCGAAAACATCGTAAGTCAGGTGATTTTTGAGTGACGTAGCACAATGAACAATTAATACAATGGGCCGCTCAGCTGATCGGTGGGCGATGCAGTTTGCGTGCAATTCACATGCATTGACTCTTGAGGACCGTACCCATTCTTACCCAACGTTGTTTACCTTCATCAAAGTCACCCTGAAAATATCGATATGGACGAAAACATACTTGATTTGAGTTTTGAGGAGATAGAAGAAGGAAGTACCTCGGACAACGACAACGACAATGGAGATTTGGGAGATCTAGACCTAGAAGAAGATCTGGAAGATTTTGCCGAAGTCGATGGACAAGCACAAGCTGTCGGGGCAGCCGCAGTCGCTGCGTATCTACATGAGCCCGCATATCACAGCCAGGCCAGCCGGCCCGGCGCTTGATCGAGCTAGCTGTGAATCGCGAACCGGACTGATCTAAGTCTTCTCTCGACTTCCACTTTCCCCATTTATCTATCAAAAATCTAAACTAATCGGCCTAATCAGACATTTTCGTAATGAATATTTGGACAATTATATGTAAACTTGTCGCATATTTTGCCCCAGAAGAGTCGTTAGTTCAGCATGCAAAATGTCTTAGGCACTCCCAGATCCGACACATACACGCTGAGCTGCCCTCAGAATATGTGATTATTTTCCCGATTTTTATGGTCAAATGTGACGGTAAATAACATAAAAATCGAATACACATTTGTAGAAAGTATTATTTATTCAGTGTATCTCATTCAAAGTGCCTAAAATAAAGGAAATATCACAACTGGCGGTAAATATACAAACAACGTTAACCCATATCTAAAAATTGCAATGGGTATCCAACATTGTCCCGAATGTGTGATTGCAGGTTGTTCATAATGTGACGTCATTTTATCGCATGTAAATAACGCCGTCATTTCACTTTGTGAGTGGGTTTGGAAAGGGTATCAAAATTGCAATTAATTTATTCCTCACAATAGTGAGGGCTTTAAAAGTACTTTAGTCATTTTGTTAATGTTCTCAGCAATCTGTAGAGGTGTGATTTGCCTTTTTTCCAAATTTCAATGAACCTGGCCTTTAAAAACAACGAGACCTAAGTTCACGCACGGGGGTTTACAGCTAATTTATACAAAAATGCGATACATCAAAAATAAGGTAATTTCATAATTTGCAAGGCAAGATATCATACAATCAGTTGGTACCACTCTTTACTTACAATTTTGAGGATATCTGCTCTCAAAATGAAGATTTCCAAACCCTTCTCGGTAAGTTGATAATTTGTCGGAACGGATGCAAATGACTGCAAAATTTGCCGATCTTTCGCACCCAATTCCAAAGAAAATTTCGTTTCTGGGTAATTTTATGATCCTCTTTCCATTGGTGATATCAGATTTTCGAAATCTTACCGATTTTTTGAGAAAGCGAACTTTGGTCACGCGCGAACTTTTGGTCACACCATCATACTGTTAGTGTTAGGCAATAAAAATGACAAAGCATTCTCATAGTCACAACACTGTACCAACACCATAAACCATGATTGAACACTAGCATCACAAATTGAGTGTGCGATTATCTCACCTGATTTACCCGAACGCTCTGTCCTAACCTTCTGGTAAGAATTCTCTCCACAGCCCCTTTCACGCGAATACAATTGTACGCCATTATCACGTTAAAATGGCTCTCCAATCAACTATATTAAAAATCAGGCTCACTGATCGTTGTTTATGACTTGAACAGTGTTTTCATGTCATCTTCCTCAGTCAATCTCTGTCGTTCCGATGATATAACTTTCAAAATCTAGCTGCAAGAAATGACAAGGATTACGAAATCGCTTGTTATGGTATCTTTTAAAAAGTAACTCCCGAAGAAAAAAGCGTACGTGCGTACTTATCTGACGCCTCGTTGAATAGAACGTTAATCTTTCAACGAATGAAATTATTCGCACTATTGAACTCATAAACATTCATTATTTGTATGCTATTCTACCAGATTGGAAATATAATATAATAATTGCAATCATTAGACGTTATCCTCCTCTTTCTTTATTTAATTTTCTATGAGCATTTAAGATGAATCACTTTTATTTTATTGCAAAGATATATCATTCATTCCAATGTTTGATCCTGAAGTGTTTTAACCAGTTTTCAGGTCACCTTGGATGTAATTTTTTGCAATTCTTCTAATAAATAGTAGGCCCTGTAGAATGTTCGACAATTTTGCTGGTCTACCCAGGAGCAATAAATACTATTTATAGAAAGAGATTCAAAAGGATCTACTGCTGCTTGTTTATCTTTTGTTATTCCATCTGATATTCCACTTTTATTTAGTAGACTTAGACATTGAAGCCAAAGTGTAAGTAAATATCGAATGAAGGCACTGCAACTTTGACTTACGGTTGTCTTCATCTCTCCCCTCTCTCTTTCTCCCTCCCCCTCTCTCTCTCTCTCTCTCTATCTCTCTCTCTCTCTCTCTCTCTCTCTCTCTTTCAATTTCTCTTTCTCAATTTCTCTCCCCTTACTTTTGCTTGTGTAATTTATTTATATACGTTGTAGTAGCACATATCCTCTTGCAGCTCAATAAGGAAGTGTTTCAGAGCAAAATATTTTCCTTAAACTCAATATTATTCTCAGTCTACACTTATACCATCGGCCCATGTGTCTTCAGGTTTGACAGAGAATTTACAAACACATAAACTCAACCCTAATTGCCAAATCAATTATGTATTTATTAAGAATGATGAAAAATCACCATGATTTAAAGAACAGATACAACATTCATATTTTTATTCATACAAATTAAAAACATGATTACAATGAAAGAGCTGTGCAAAATTTACATACAATGAATTTCTAAATGTCCTTAAGTATCTCTTACACAACATTAGATCATCTTAAATGAGATATTAAAAGGCAGCCCAGAGAGAAAAAAAAATGACCCCCTTCAACAAAAAACCAAAATTGTATATTTTCTAAATTTCAAAACCATTTGACAACCATCCCCATCTACACACCCCTTAAAATATATTTTGATATTCCACAATCATCTGAAGAGAATCATGATGGGCTGAAGTGTGCTTAAATCACTCAATTTTCATTTTCAAAAGAATGGCTTTGTAATCAAACAACAAAAATTTCAATGTGGAAAAGGTGATATTTCAGATTGATTCCACCCCCATCCAATCCAAATTTTCAAACACAATCTCAACAACTTTTTCAATGACAGCAAGAGTGGTTATTACAACGATCTCCAAACTCAATTATCAGGTTACATTATCAAATGACAGTCCAAACATTAGTATTCTTTTAAGATTCTCAACTTTCTACCAACAACATGACAATAACAACAACAAAATCCCAACATATTCCAAACATGATATGTATTTACGTAGTTAGAATTTTGAAATGACACAAGTTTTCTTTCTACATGCATGTACAGATCGTGAATAATGAAAAATGAATTCTGAAACACGACTTACTGTTTACAGTATAAATTAAGGCAAAATGACAGAATACTATTGATGAAATATGATACTTCAATGATGATGATAATGAATTAATGAGGTCACAGTGACAGGTGTATGAGCATGGATACATGGTTCTGAAAAATTGAAGAAAAAAATAAAGTAAAAGGCCAATAGCAGTTCCTATAAAAATATCATTTTACACTTGTCTAACTTGATAAAATAAATATTTTAAACTCTTGTCCTTATAGCAATATGATTTGTCCAGAATTTAGAAAGAAATGCATTATGTTGTAATGTCCTGCTGCCATTATCAAGTGAGAAGCCACTTCTTTTCTCGCCAATCAGCATATTTGTGAGGCCCCTGGACGAATAGGCAAGTGAGTTTGTAGCCCAACGTCATGGTTTATACATGCTGTGCCATGGAACTTGACTAAAAGCATACAGACATGACTGAAACATGTACATTTACCAACTGGTCATTGTTACAACAGGTTCCTCCAATATCATACATGTAGGTGTTACAACTATTACTGTTAATCGTTTCTTATCAATGTACTGTAATTGTATTTTTATCTGAAATATGTTGTTTGACTTGCAACTTGCAAGAAGATGATAAAATATGACATGTAAACTGGAAATGGAAACAAAGAGAAGTAATCACAGATATATATTACTATTTACACTTGGCAGAAGAATATACTGCCCTTTTTTATCAGTTGTATACTGATGCTTAAATGATAATGATGAGATTTATAAAATGTATGAAATGTATGTAATCTAAAAATCAAACCATGTAAATGCAGAATATTCTACTAAGGACATATTAGAAGCTGTATCCCTTGGGCTGTTTACATTCCCATTGATACAAACATATCTTAAACATTCACAAAATTGCATTAATTCTCTCACTTTTTAACTTGATACATGAATATACCTCCGTTAAAAATTATTATGCACAAATCCCATAATAGATACAAGTTTCTTTGCACCTCACAAAAAAGCTTTTAATACAGAGTTTAAAACTTTAATATTCCTCTAGCAGTGATATATTTTTTCTTTAAACTTCATTTGAGCATTAAAATGACAAGGTATATGTTCAAAGTGAAATACTTCCCAGTTGGATGGTTTCTGGAGACAAACACAATAAACCATTATATCAAAATAATGAAAATACATATGCTTTCCCAGTAAAAAAAATTATATCAAAATACATATGCTTTCCCAGTAAACCATTATATCAAAATTCATATGCTTTCCATATACTATATGCAAGTATCTCTGCATGTTAAAATAATGATGATGTGCATTACTCTCACCAATTCAGATTGTTACCACACAAGTTTCTTTTAGTCTATATATATCCATTAACGTTATACAAATACACCAATCACATAAAGATCACATAAAGTCGTCTGTTTGGAGCCAGAAGGGCGTTAACTCATATACTTTTCAATATACAGTCAAACCTGCTTTAGTGACCACCTGTCTACAAAGACCACATTTTTTGTTTCCCTTGAAAATGGTTTCTCATTGAAACATGTACTGAAGGAACCTGTCTACAAAGACCACCTGTCTTCAAGGACCACCTGTCTACAAAGACCACATTTTTTGTTTCCCTTGAAAACGGTTTCTAAATGAAACATGTACTGAAGGAACCTGTCTACAAAGACCACCTGTCTTCAAGGACCACCTGTCTACAAAGACCACATTTGTTGTTTCCCTTGAAAACGGTTTCTCATTGAAACACGTACTAAAGGAACCTGTCTTCAAAGACCACCTGTCTACAAAGACCACTTTTTGTGTTTCACCTGAGCGGTCGCTATAGACAGGTTTGACTGTAGCATTAAAGCCCTCCTGGCTCTGAAGAGACAAAACATTCACCAAGTGGAAGTGGACAGGAGGGTACCATCATGGAAGACAATGAATATCGGAAATTCTCCCTCACTGTATAAAAATGAAGCAGATTCAAAAACATGTTCTTGTATGAATGAAGTTATCCTGAGAATGGAACAAAGTATTTCACAATCACCCACCTCTTCATCTGAGACAAGGTTATGCAATAATGCCTCTGACGAGTAACTCCCCAAACACCTCAGCTACTCTCTTGAATCTATTGAATTCAATATACCTGGGCCCCGTCTGATAAAGAGTTGATATTAATCGCAACTCATTTGCTATTGATATCAATCACAACTATGTACATAACATATAGAAGACTGCAAACTTGTGATTGATTGGAGGACTTGCGATTGATTTGGATCAATCACAACTCTTCATAAGAGGGGCCCAGAAGTCACTTCTACATGAATGAAATAATGAATGAATGGGTGTAGGGATGTATGAAGAGCTGATTTGAAGATTATCAAAGAACACTTGATTTTCGTAACATACTAATAGAATGAGTACCTAAATTGATTTACAGTGAAAGCTGTCATGGGCTTATACTTCAATGGCTTCAGGTAATAATAGTTTATATCCTCGTATAACAGACACTCACTATTCCACTCAATCCTGCATGCAAAGAAAATTTCTTTTCAGTTCGACTCAACAGATCAAATCAATTAATGGTGTAAATTTGTTTAAAATATTTTCTTGAAATATTGAATTGCATGTATGAAATAATTGCTTATGGAAACAGTACAAAATGTTTATGAATTAACAATTGAAATGATGAATTTACAGAGACAGTGATACCAACAGGGCAGATGGAACGGTCATTAACTGTCTTTTTTTTCTCCTACTTCTTCTTCTTCTTCTTCTTTGTTTTAAGAGATGTGAAATAAACTCTGAATCTTGAACTCCTTCACTTCCTCAGCCCTGCATTTCTTCACTGATCTTAACGAAATGAGTACTGTTGGTTGCGTCTGCCAGGAAGCTTATCATTGGATATCATCATAACTCGCTGGGGATGATGTCATCCTGGGGTGATCTCAGAATGGGGAATACTTTAGCTCATCATAACTTGCTGGGGATGATGTCATCCCGAGGTGATTCTAGAGAGCGGAATCCCCCAACAAAGGCATTCTGAAGGACGTCCTCCAATCTGGTAGCCAGGGTGAACTTCAGTTCATTCTATCAAACAAGATGAAGATGAAATTCTTCTTTAACATATTTATGAACTGAAATAAATCGCACTGAACTATTACCAGCAGTAAAAACAACAAGTATAACTGTGTATCATATCTTGACAATGAATTCAACATACCTGTACAAGATATTGTAGGTAAGATATATAAAAGATAAGGTAAGGTTATAGTTGTCGATCAGAACCTGAAGGTATCACAAGTGGTAATTGAGAATTTCTCTTTTAATTCCATTGATAACTAAATCCTCTTATTCCAACAGGCTTAACCCTAAAAAGGCTTGGTTGTTTTTCGAGCTCTCTCAGCTTGGAATCTCGGCCAGGGCATGACAAAAAATCCTGAAACCGGCATACAGAAAGAGTATCTCATAAAGAATAAACCCATGATGTTTCATATCTATATCTCAAATGGTTTTCGAAATATCGCTTATCAACTATTCACATATCTGTGAAGAGCCATTTCCGCATGTACTGTGTACAATACATATGGGGAAATGTTGATTTTTGACACTGTGCAGTATCCTTTGGGTGAAATTTTATAAATTTGGTATCAAAAGATGCATAAGACGCTAAGCTCACAGGGCTTATTCTCTATATGTATGCCAAGTTTCAGTGTGGTGGTGTGCAGCATGGATTCTGCCCCCCCCCCCGGGCCCTTTTAGGGTTAATACAGGAATCCCAAATTCAAGTTCCCAAATTTCTGTAACCAATGGTTTGATCTACATTTTGGTCTTTCAAATGTGATGCCATCAAAGGCAAGATTGAAGACATGTAGGTTAAGTTAATACTGTTAAAGTTTTTTTTTTTTAATCCAGGCTATTTTTTTTCTTCCTTTGGCAAGTTTTATTTACTTGAGGCTTTCAAACTCTAGTATAATGTTGTTGAATTGCACGATGGCTTTGTTAAAATTTTTCATTTCCAGACCTCAAGAATATGAAAAAGGACTCACCCTAATATTCTGGGGTATCTCTTCCAGGTCTCTCTCACATCGCTTGGGCAAGATGATGTGTTTGATGCCAGCTCTATGAGCAGCTAGTACCTTGGACTTGATGCCACCAACCTGAAAGGAGGAAGTTATAATACTCATAAAGTTTAGCTTGTACAACAATATTGTAAAATATTAAATAATAATAATAATCAAACGTTTTTGTATAGCGCATAACACATACCGGTAGGCGTACTTGCACATCTTTATGCGCTTTACAGAACAGAATGCATAAGGAGTGGAAATGGTACACTGGGTTCATAATTGGGAGATCTTACAAAGTGCTAAATAGATATGTTTTCAAATTACTTCTTAAATGTTCATATGTTTCTATATTTCTAAGGTATTCCGGCAAGTTATTCCATAAAACAGTGTCTGCATATGAATATTATAAAATATACAAAATATCATACATTGCTTTGAGTGCACTGGTAGAGATCAACAAGGACAAGGACAAGTTCATAAGCTAATGACACATGACTTATACTTTGTAAACATATGCTTAAATGTAAATACATAGAGAACTTGATAGATAAAAAATAAATCACATAACATAAGCAAATTACTTGATGAACAACATAAAGAACAAGCTTTAGTAACGACAACATAATTGTGTTTCTTTTGTACAATGTGTTCTATTGATATTGCTGGAGGGTTTTTCTTGATACAAGTTAGACTGTTCTGGCAACAATAATGTTTCAAAGACATTCTTCTTTCACTTCATCTCCTTACTTCCACAATAAGTCAACCAACAGCAACGAGGGTTGATTAATTTTTAATTCAAATTTAATTATGATCATTTATTTGTTTATATTTTTAAAGGGCCCCTCCTAATAAGCTTTCTTAGGGGTACTTCCAATGTATTATTTTTTTTTTTGGGGGGGGGGTATATATTCATTATGAAATTATTATGTTTTTAATGGAAAAAGAAATTGAAATTGAATTGAATTGAACTCAAATTGTCAAATGTACATTGGAAAACATGTCAGTCTCATACTCCTTCATACAAGCTAGTTGTATCTTGGACTCGTGACAATATGGTTTCAATAATTCAAATGACACACAAATAAACTTACAGGTAAGACAAGTCCCCTCAAAGTTATCTCTCCAGTCATGGCTGTGTCTGATCTCACACAACGTCCACTGATAAAATGGAGAGAGAAAAATATCAAAAGCTGGTTATTTGTCGATCTGGAATAGTCAGAATCATTAATAGAATCCTACATTTCATTTTATCAAACTTTTCCCTCATCCCTCATCCCTCATATTTTATTATCATTTGAACATCATCCACATTCTATTCAAGTAATTACTTTCATGATCACCATTGATAAAAAGAAACAATCATCCCAACTGTTTACTTTCACTCCATCTCCACAGGCAGATGCATATTTGCTTTCAATATTATCAGTTATCTTCACCACTAACCAACGACATCACAACCATTATCACTGTTGTTACCATCAACACCACAAGCAACTCCAATGAAACTACCACCAAGATAACCCCCACTGTCACCACCATAATCTTAAAGACGCTTAGTAGTGGGCTCTCATGGGAAATTTGACACCATTCAGGTATTTACCTAATAACAGATGTCAATCACCAGAATAAGCCTTCAGTTTTATGACCAACAGGCCTTATGTAATGCTCTGCATTTTCCACCAATCACCAAATATGAAAAAGTCATTATCTAACATTTCCCTCACCCGAAGACTCTCCAAGAGACTAGGGGGTATTTCTAGATGGGACCAAGGGTTTGCTGTGTGCGAGACTTGCACACACATTAATGGTATTTCCACCAAGTCTGGTGTCAGAAAATTATGACCTACTGCATACGGCTATTCAACTACTATCTCCCTTTAATCAGTCTTGTACCTGAACAAGGAGACGAGTACTGTTACTACAGTCACTCCTGCAGATGGCCCATCCTTGCCCACAGCTCCTGCAGGGAAATGGATGTGAACGTCTGTCCCCTCCATCAAATCTACAACAGGCTTACTATCAATGGCCAGCTGGCAATAATCAAGAAAGGGATGAACAAAATAGAAGTCACTGAAAATTATTCCTACAATAGTACAGTACATGGCTATTTATGGGCTTAGAAGTATTGTCACTCAGCCTTGCAGATTTCCAAGGATTTCAAACTTCGAACAATGAAATAAAATTCAGCCACACAAAGTATTTGAGGATGACATGGATGAATAAATATAAATGGGGCTGGAAACAATATACATGTATTTTGGATGAATTGTAAAACTGAGTTTAGATTAGGCACTATGTTATTTTTTTTAATGTGAACATTATACCTTAAATCAGAAGCCCTCTCATTACACAAATAAACAGTAGTTCTGTAAAGACCTCCCTTTACAACAAAGCTTTATTTAATTCATGGGATCTAGACTCACTAATAACAATTCATGATTCAACTTTATATTTCCACCTTTTGGAATTTTAAAATTTTAACAATTATATAAGCAATTTTTTTTTGGAAAAATTATAATAACTTATAATGTCAATGTTCATGCAATGTTTCCTCCTACTTTTCTCTATTTCCTTTATCTTCCCTTTTTTTTGCAATCTTGATTTTACGTAAATTATGTACCAAAGTTATTGCTATTTTGTATATTTTGTGAGGATCATTTTTAACAAGCAATTTATGTGCTTTTCATGATCCTCCCACTTTAGATATCTCATTATATATGTCTGTATTTTGAATATTTTATGATATTATTTTTATCTTGACGTGAAAAATAAATAAATGAAATCAAGTGAAAAATCCACCAATAAAAAAAGTGACATTGCTTGCTACCTTTGAGGCATTGCTGCGAACCCAGTTGAGGGCTAACTGAGCAGACTCTCTCATGACATCCCCTAGCTGACCAGTGAGAGTCAGTTCTCCATCACCTTCCATCTTAGTGGCCTCTACGTACATGATCTCTCCTCCCATGGCTGTCCAAGCCATTCCTACATAGGGAAAATCAACAAAGTCATTGCTAATCGAAGCTTTTGATTTTTATATTCTTAGATGTGTATCCTTTGATATGACAAAGGCTACTCAACAGAGGTAATCAGCTACCTCTATTCACTATTTCGAAAGGGGGAGGGGGTGTTGAACCAAACTTGCAGACATTGAAAATATACCAACACCCCTCCAAGCATAAAAGGACAGGTCAGAGTTTCAGATTTACCCACAGGAGTCTATAAGAAAATGAAATATAATTACCTACTGCAACTCCAGGCTGTGATAGTCTCTCGATAGTTTCACTGTCGTAGATAGCAGCCTGGTGGACAGAAAAAATAAGGCAATATACACATTTATATTATACATGTATGGTTGTATGCACAAAACCTCATTAGTCAGTCAGTCATTTTGCATGTCTAGTACAATGAAAAAAAATTCTGCATACATTGATTAAGCTTGGATCAAGTCCTCTTATTAAAGAAGTGTCCAAATATAGCCTCTGTCACAAAAAAGTATCAGTACTCAAACAGTTGATGAAGACATCACACGAGGTACAAGTAATATATGAAACACAAGTGCACAGAAGAAAATCTAAACGTACATCTCAATGTAGGATTACATTCACAACAATTTCCCGAACTCGGGTCCCTACGGTAAAATCCTACAGTATATGAAGTTATCAAACTGGTTTGTCCAGCCCTAAACTGACCCCAAGTATATCCTGCACTGCCAGAACATCAATGACAATGGGCATCTCTGGAGGATGGGCAATGGCGGCCTCTGTTGTCAGCTCCAAAGAAGTCTCATCAGTCAGTTCCGTCTTCACTTCTTCCTTCGTCTCCCTGTCTCCTCTCGGGGCAGTGGGGGTGTCCTCCTCTGAAGAAGAGCCAGTGGATGGCTTGCGTTTGTTCAGCTGTGTCTCCGCGACCCGGACAGCCACTGCGCGACAGACTGCGCCAAACTTGCGCTCCAGCTGGCGGACTCCTGCTTCTCTAGTGTACTTGGAGACTGGAATAAATAATGGCATACAGGGAGTACCTTTAAAAACTTGAACAGCATTTTTGCTTGCAAGGAGCACACATTCCCTGATCCTGGAGGTACATCATTATAACACCATTCCTAATTTCTGTCATTTCCTACTTGCATGATTTGACTGGCATGTACATGTAGTAGCTCTCAAAAAAAAAAGAGAAAAAGAAACTCCCCTACAAAGAACTTGGGCCAGATATATCATGCTTACAAATAGCTTGGAAAGAAATATAGATGTCTTACTGATGTATTTGATGGCATCCTCAGCAAACTGCAGTTGTTCATAAGTGAGTCCATGCTCCTTCAACTGCTTATGAATAAGATGATCTTTGGCAATGTGGAACTTCTCTTCTTGCGTGTAACCGGGCACCTGTAAAGAGATTTAAAATACATCAAATATCAATGTTTCAATGACCAAAAGTTTACCTTCATCATAGGAAATCCATACCAGAGGGCTTACAAAAATAAGTATTACAGAGCCAAAACAGCAATAGTGTTCTTAAAAGATTATAGGACATGCACTCTCCAGAGGCTAAAAACAGGCTTACATATTATCATTAGTTTCAGAAGAAGTCCAAGTTCATTTGGCATTCCATACGTTACTAAGTAATGTGCCATTTCACTTCATATTTGATCTAACCTAAGCTCTAGTAGGTCTCTTTTACAATGATCAAAGCCCTATCTTTTAAAGAGCTGCATATCAATTTTAACTTGATATCCATTGCAACTGTGTACTTAAGAGATTGTAAATTTGCTATTGATTGGAGGACTTATGACCGATTCAGATCAATTGCAATGATAGGGTCCAGATATACTAAAGTCTTAGATGTGGTCAGTTCAAGGTATTTGGATATTTGATGTTCCATATGTGATATCAAGTAATGTGTCATTTCACTTCATATTTGGTCTAATCTAGCTGGCAAGATACGTACGAGACAAAATAGCTTGGACTCGCCCTTTAATACCACAAAGGTTTGTTACCAATTGCAAATTTAAAATGACAATTCTGATTGGTTAATGGTCAGCCATTTGAACAGTACATGCATGCAACAATGATCTTGATTGGCTATTGTGGTTATCAATGCACAACATACAGTATTATATACAGAGACATACAAACCTGAATGACTTCCATTCTGTCCTTCAGAGCTGGTGGGATGGTTTGCAAGGAGTTGGCAGTGGCAATAAAGAGCACTTGAGAGAGATCAAACTGGACATTCAGGTAGCTGATGACACAGTATTAAGGTTCAACACTGACATATCAACATACAGGGTTGTACGCTTTTTTCCACCAGTCACTTACAACAGCCCCTTACTTTGCTATTTTCCATCACACATGAGAGGTAACTCTGCACTAGCAAAACTTTCATTTACGACAATGATTTCTGCAAGTCTCTGAAATGAAGTAGACTTCATTGATCAATAATGTCCACAATTGACTTTCAAGGGTCTGAAAATGTCACAGCTGATGAGTGCAAATACATGTAAATTCTGTCAAGCTCTCAAGGTAACTTAGCCTCGAATCAAGACATCTGGTATTATTCTGTGTCATTATACAGTTTGTGACTATAGATTATATCTGTAACCCTGACTGACCACCCCTCCCCCTTTTAATCCCTAACTTGGATGTGTGGCACTCCTACAAGCCTTCCTCTCATGGCATCATAAATCAAGGTAAATCCAGTACAGATAAATGACTCCTTTGTTTATAGCGCAATGATATATGGAAAGGATACTGATCAGTGAAGGCATTGTTCTGTTCTGGGTCCAAGACTTCCAGGAGGGCTGAGGCTGGGTCTCCTTGAAGACTCTTTCCCTACAGAAAAAACAACAGTTGATCATTGAATATCACACATTAAACCTTTGTAGGGATCCTTTTTTTTTAAATGCAGATCACGTCAACACTTTGTAATCTGTATATCATACGTAACAAGCTGTACTTGTACAAAGTGTGCTCATCATTTCCTTTCACTTTCTCTTTTCGACACAGGGCCTTTGCATGTACAGAATTGAAGCATACATGCAAGAGACATTCATGTGCCTTTGAATTAAGTCTCTATCAAAAACCTTCAAACAAACTTGTACGGGGAAGGACAGTAAAAAATGGCACATCAATATGACTTATAATTGTGGTGAATTGCCGTTTGGTCTACACCAAGCCCGTCTACTATCTACATGGTATATGTATAACAATCATTTCATCTACTTATCTTTTGGTCTGATGACCATTTAGGCTAATAGTCATTTGGTCTAATTTCCACATGGTCCAATGTCCAATTATTATACTACCCATTTGGTCTATTGTTCATTCAAGTTGTTTTGTGTCTGTTATTTCCATTGCTGTATTTGAGTAGTCAGGATTGGATCATCAAGAAGGTCCTCCTGCCAAGTTCCCTTTGCTACACGCTTTATTGTTTTTGTCTACTTATCATTTGTTCTTATTCCCAGTTTGTCTAATACTAATTCGTCTACCATCCATAAGATCTAATAACCATTTGAAGATTACTATCATTTACTTTACTGGAAATTAGACTAAATGAGCAATAGACCAAATGGGTAGTAGACTCACAAGAGATTAGTCCAAATGGAAATTAGACGAAATGACTATTAGCCTAAATGGTCTTTAGACCAAATGATAAGTAGATAAAATGATTATTAGACCATGTGGATAGTAGACGGGCTGGTTGTAGACCAAAATGCAATAAAGCGTGTAGCAGGAAAGGGAACTTGGCAGGAGGACCAAATCCTGACTACTCCGCTCCAGCCATGGACATAATTACCAAACACAAAAACAACTTGTCTAGGCACTGTACCAGACCTGACTGTCACCATCACCATCATCATCAGCAGCAATATCATCATCACCATTAACATCACCCCCTTCCCCCTGATACCTCTACCACCATCACAACCACCATAACTGCACTGGTGAATAACCTTACCAGTTTATCGATCTCATCGAGGAGGAAGACAGGATTGTTGACTCCAACGATCTTGAGTCCATGTATGATCCTGCCTGGCATTGATCCTATGTAGGTACGTCTGTGACCTCTGATATCAGACTGGTCGCAACAACCACCCAGGGAAATCCTGAGAATGCAAGATTAATTGGAATGTAATGAAAGCTCAGTGATGTCACAATAACATTGACCCACTGACTACGTGAAATGGGTGTCTCCTGTATAAAAGCCTATGGGAATGAGACAATTCAGCAATCAATGGGTCAAGAGTTTACTGAAGGGTGATAGTATACAAATGATGCATGCCAATGAGTTCAATATATGATCTATCCACACTCGAGTTGAGACTGTACGCATTTATCATACGAAGCAGTCAGGCTGAGTACAATAGGTGAAAAAACAGACTTACCATGAGCACTGGCAATAACTTTTGATATTAACTCTCTGATTGTTTATCTTGTATTTTAAAAAAATATAAATATTTTTATTTTATTTTTAAACATCAATTTTTTTTTTTCTTCTTCAATATAAATTGATTTTTTACATACAAATAACTCCTGAAATTGTATGCCCAACGTATGATTGAACCAAATTTCAAGAGAACATGCCAAATGACAATGAAACTATTCATAACAGGTTCGGCATTCAAGATAGGTAATAAAACACCATCAAGTCCTACCTGTGGAAAGCCCTCCCCAGTGTGTGAGCAATGGATCTACCAAGGCTGGTCTTGCCTACACCAGGCGGACCAACGAAACAGAGGATAGGACCCTTGAGGGAGTTCTTCAGTTGACGGACGGCCAGATATTCAATCACCCTCTTCTTTAGCTTGTCTAGGCCATAGTGATCAGCATCGAGATCGATCCTAGAAATGAAAATTACAAAAATGAGAGAAAGAAAGATATGAATCAAGCAATCTTTCTCTGTTACACTAGCCTCAACACCCAAACAGAAAATATAAAGACAGTGCAAGGTTTTGACAGCACAGTGTCTTTGAACAATCTTTCTATACATACTGGACTGTGCACGTACATGTAGACGTATTTACCTTTAAAATCCAAGACCTGAGCATTGGACATATTACAATAATCTCATCATCATCATCATCACCTATTGTTGTCAGCACCATCACCACAATCATCATCCTCAACAGGAGCAGCATCACCATAAAATCATCATTGCGATCATCATCAACACCACTCCCATCCTCCCCATCACCAGCATCATCATTATCATCACCACAATATGTATATCAATATCATGATCATGATCACTATCACCACCATCACCGTCATAATCATCATCACCAACATTATACCACCACTATCGATACCACTACCACCACCACCACTACCACCAAATTCCCACCACCACCACCAGTACAATCTTTATCACCACCTTGCTTGCTTGATATCCAGAGTATCCTTAGACTGCTTGGACCAAGGCACTTCCGACATCAGCTCCAGATAGTTCCTCGTCATGGCATACTCTGGCATTGCGCTGGGCATCTTCTTCAATCTTTTCAGCTCCTTTTGGCATGCCTTCAGGGCATGCTTGGGCATTTGAGCATCCCTTGAAAAACACAAAGAAAGAATAAAAGAAATATGTCTTTAGTAATTGTTGTGTGGAAACAATGCATGAGACAATGCCCAAGACTGGGGTTGCAAAGAACAGAGCTATTAAGATAATTGAACTTCCATTCTAACATTGTGCCAAAAAAAACACCCAAAAAGACGATACGTGGAAATGAAGGAGTGACTGATATCTAAACAATCTCATCTTTTCATTCACCTTAATATACATTGTAAGGCTGATTGAAACTTATCATATGCCTTAGAAATACCAGGAACTTTTAGAATAAAACTTCATGATCAATATCAACAAAGACAGTATGTAACACTCTGCATTCATGCAGACCTGAACATTGCAATACTGGGTATTTTTTTTTCCTCTTTTTTTATTTAGCATTCAGCCTCACCTGTCTACAGTGGCCATTTTTATCTCCCTTTCTCTTTGGTTTCCCCACTGTTTGAATATATGCTATAAAGGTAGACTTTTTAACCTGCACGAAACTTTCATGAATCTGAGTGATTTGGGAGTGATTTGGATTTGCTAAAGTTTCATGCCACAACCTGATAGTATCACAAGTAATATTACACTAAATTTCTGTCTTTCCTTAAATTTTCTTGATTTTCTTGATTGATGTCAACAATGTCAATTTTATTATTTTACAGTCAAGAATATCAATTCACAAAAGAACAAACAAAAACAAGCAGACATACTTGATCTTTTTGTCCAGCTCCGATATCTCATCTCCCTCACTCTCGTTATCATCACTCTTCTCATGACGATCGATAAACCTCGGTCTCCCAGGGCCGTTCTTCAAGACGACGACGCGATTTTTTTTGTCCTCCTTCAAAGCGTGAGGCATTCCAATGTTGTCACTCCCTCGCTTGGCGTGCCTGAGAAGACGCAGGCCCTCTATCTGACGAGCCAGGAGGGGGAGGGTCTTCTGGAAGCGCTTCTCAAGGTCAACTGCATCAAGCACCTTGATAGGAAGGATAGGATGATGCATCATATCTGACTCAAATCTGAAGCTTGGATATTGTAAGTTTTACTTAAAGTACAAAATTTATAGTTAATGTAGGTTTTCATAATCAATGCTTGTGGTTTCTTACATAATTGTGATGAATAATTGCTTAATTTACCATGTTTCTTGTAAATGACACACTCACACTTTTTACTCCTTTTTATCTGTGTGACTCTCTCTATGACTCTTGCTCTCTCTCTCTCTCAATCTTTCTCTGTCTCTCTCTCGCCCTTCTTCTATTCCTCACCATAACACTTTTCTACTTTTAAAAAATGGCTTGGTATAACTTTAATCAATTCAATTATATAGCCTTGTTTCTTTGCTTTTCAGCTCCCTCACTTACCTCCTTAAACTTCATGTTTAATAATCTTCTGGCCTATCATACCAACATCTAAATCTATGTTCCATTCCAAGTCCCCTTCAAATAATTATCAATTACTTATTCATATGAGAAAATTTTACCTCCAGTTTTTCGTTGTAGGATGCCTTGACAATAGATGCAAATATATCTGGAAGTCTTGTGATAGGAAGGCTGTCTAGTAACCTCTGGAATATAAGATAAGAAAGAGAAGTTTTAACATTAGTCACAGAAAATTACTCCAGGGGGGTGTTTCACAAAGATCCTAAGTTGAACTTATCTCTAAGTAGGACTTAACAATTATAGTAAGCCGTTAGCATCTTTGAAAATATTTTGTAAATGTTATTTTAAAAGGCATAAAATGTTGATTCAAATCATTCATATTTTCTATTATCAAGGAGATTTCATGTTCTTGATGTGGAATTTATAAAAAGTCTAAAATACTTGAATTTTTGCTTTTGAATATATTTTATTTTAAGGCTACAAATGGCCCTCCATAATGTTTAAGTCCAACTTTTTCAACTTAGATCTTTGTGAAACACCCCCCAGATCATTCTATTCATGTCAATATAATACATCATCCCTGCAGTGCCTTTACGGGTATACAACTTGGTTGGTTGATACTTGATTGTTGGCTGTTTTTGTATTACCTGACTGCTATAAGAAAGCATGTGTTTGCTTGTGAGTAAGCAACCAGGGGACAGACGACTTGAAGTCCTCTCTGAGGGACTTGGTAATGAGGATAAATGCCTTACCAAAGGGCACTAGCGCATCGAATTGGTTTTGAACCCGGGACCTCCCGGTTCAAGACCACTGCTTTACCACTGAGCCATCGCACCTCACACAACTTTATAACAACTAAGATTTCATGAGAAGGGTCTCTTAGTTCATCTTAATAAAACAATATCCAATGGTAACAATCCACAAGCCCATTATTAATTTCAAGATTGTTATTAGTCAAAAGGTAGCATTAGTAGAATCTGTAAAATTAAGGCTCCCTCCTTGGCACTGTTAAGGTTAACTTACTCTTCAAATTTCACTGTTACAGTAGTCATCTACACCACACAACATCTAGATCTCGATCTGGATCTAGATATTCTCAAACTTTACAGTTCAACTCTCCAACACATGTCATATACACCAAAGCAGCAGGGGTGTGAACATGAAAATGATTCTACTGTTTCGGTTGAGCTTTGAATGATTTTTGGATTATTCGTAAACATTTATTACAGCTGTTGTCGATGAGTTCTAATCTATTTAGTATCCTTGGCAAGTCAAAGTATCTGAATAAGCCACCATCTAAACTAATCTCGACACATGACTTGAGGAACCTCCCGGTTCAGCAAGTGATCAGATAAAAGTAAGGTTACAGTTACTTTGTTATCTACAATAGATGAATGACCTTGTCTGTTTTCAGAGCAAGGCATGCATGATACACATTCATTCACATTTTAAAAAGACATGAAAGAACTGTAGGTCTATATTTCAAAGTAGATTACTCATGACAAAAATACATGTCACAGAGAATTCATGATCTTATGTTTGTGTACAATATCCTAGGATTACATTAACCTATTATGAAAACAAAAATAGGACCTGAATCTAACAGCACTAGTAGGTCTGATCTTTGATCCCTGATATGTACATACAGAATACATCACACAATGGAGTTATATAACCTCACATATAAAGTTGATTCATCAAAAATATAGTGAGAATCCCATTTTTGTTCTCTGATTCTCGGTGTCATAACATGCATGTACCACCAACAACCCTATCCTGCAAAATGCACATAAAATAATGAAGAAAGTTTCTGTTGAAAAAAAAATTGTTGAACATCCCTTTAAGTACATGCTGAGAATACAGTATACATACATTATGTACTTATAGAAACATGTTGGTGTACATGTAATTTCTCACATGTTTTCATACTTGGTACCCTCTCATAATAATTCTTTATGAGCAAAACTCCATATATATCACTAAGTGCTACATTGTGTAATGTTGACATAACTGCAACGAGATACTATTTTGAAACACGCTATATCACGCATGAACTGAGTATTAAAACTCAGGGTGACTTTCAAGAAAGCAGTACTTTGGACTTCCGATAAGATGATATAGAAGATAATGTTTTGTAGTTGAGCCAACTTTGACAAATGCCATTTATGTGTTCCTGACAAGTCAGTGTTACAAGAAACTGCTATGGGCTCTCTTTTGTTACACAAATACTGTTTGGAATCTTGCATGGAAAAACAACAACAACAATTTTTCAAACAACAAAATTTAAATCTTCAAATGGCCTGTGGGATACATCAACAGATTAACAAATAATTGTTTACCAATGAAAAGAGCAATTGCTTTATTTAAAAATCTGTTTACAGTTTGTTTGTTTTTTGCCCTGGAATGATTCTTCATTGGAATGGTGAATCAGTGTTGCCAATTTGAATAATGATTACTAATGAATTTGGAATATGAAACCATTTGTGTACTGTACCTTGAGTTTGGCCACAACAGGTGTGGTAATATCGAGGAGTTCTAGAAGTCTTGTTGCTTGCTCACGGAAGTCATCTGCAACAGGTAGTGTTTCAGCGTCTGCTTCCAACACTAAACAAATCAATCAGAGAAGATGAAATAACTGATTTTGGTTTGGTTTGGCTCGTGGCCTTTAATTACAAAACAAGCATCTTGCAGACCGATTGCAAAATATAAATTAGAGTATGGATTTTAAGAAAGATGTCCTAGATGCTGGAAGACAGTGAGTGATTCAAATTGGAACATTGTCAATATCATAATTAATTTGATGATGTTTTTATATATTAATGATGATGGTGCAAGTGGTGGTGGTCATAATGGTGATAGCAGCAGTGTTTAAACCATTGCCTATGGAAACCAAGTGGTGCATGTATCAACCTTATAGGAATGACAGAATTCAGTAGAAGTGGTGGGGATAGTGATAGAGGTTGTGATGGTGGTGATGGTGGTGGTGGTGGTGGTGGTGGTGGTGGTGGTGGTGGTGGTGGTGGTGATGGCAGTGATGATTTCGAAGTGATGATGATGGCGGTGGTGGTAATAGTGGTGGTGATGGTGGTGGTGATGGTAGTTGTGGTGGTGGATATAGTGATGATGACGGTGGTTGTGGTGATGGTTGTGATGATGGTTGTGACGGTGGTTGTGATGGTGATTGTGGTCGTGATGGTGGTGGTGGGGATAGTGATGATGATAGTGGTTGTGGTGGTGGTGGTGGTGGTGGTGGTGATGGTGGTGGTGATGGAAGTGATGATGGTGCTGGTGGTGATGATGGTGGTGGTGATGGTGGTGGTGGTGGTGAAGCGGTGGTGATGGAAGTGGTGATGGTGCTGGTGGTGGTGATGGTGGTGGTGATGGTGGTGGTGGTGGTGATGGTGGTGGTGATGGAAGTGGTGATGGTGCTGGTGGTGGTGATGGTGGTGGTGGTGGTGATGGTGGTGGTGATGGAAGTGGTGATGGTGCTGGTGGTGGTGATGGTGGTGATGGTGGTGGTGGTGGTGATGGCGGTGGTGGTGGTGATGGAAGTGGTGGTGGTGGTTGAGGTAGTGATAATGACAAATATCATTATGAAGACGATATGAAAGCAATGATAGCCATAATAAAGATGATGGCAATGTTAATGATAATGATGGTTGCAACAGCAACGTTCACTGGTTGATTATCTGGCTTACCAGCAACATCCCCAGGTAGCTTGTCCAACTGCTCCACCTGAGCCACTGGATACGGCTCCTCCTGGATGAGCCGATTCACTTTGAACCGGCACAAACCAGTTACAAGCAGAGTGTAAGCTGGTCTCGGCCAGTTGGTGCCAGTTACTTGAACAACAACTCCCGCTGTGCCAATAGCATGCATACTATCCAAGACCTCCTGAGTTTGCCAAAGAAATGAATGATGGTCAAATTTATGAAATTTTCAGCTTACTTCTGAGGTACATGTGTGCATTCTATAGGGATATTTCAAAAGTTTTTCAAAATTTCACTGGTTGTCCTCAACAACAACAAAAGAGAAAAAGAGCAAAAGAAAAGGTCACCTAATAATAATTATTATATTAGCTTGACCAATCAGGATTATACAGTAGGAGGTCATTTATAAAAGGCATCAATGAACACAATTAAGGATTAAACACAATCATATATATCACATGATCCTAAAGTCATGATGGAATGTAACATTTATGAGGAGCCAGTTCAGTAATATCAACAACAATAGTGTAGTCAATGATATCATTTATCTTGGATTTAAAAAGAAATCAGAAAAGTCATTTCCTTAAAGAATACCTACTGCCTAGTCAGCCTAGACCATTCAACTTACTTCTTTCTCCGGATTCTTTGGTACCACTCCAATGACTGTGCTCGTCAAGGTGTTATGACGTAGGATGTGACTCTTCACCATATTCATACTAAAACAAACAAATAAATACATCAGAATAATTTAGAATCACAGAGATGGATCATGGATTGGATGTCTATTAAGTTATAATACCGGTAATATTTGTCTCGATAGATCTCTATTAATTTTGGAGTGCACATATTTGTTTTGATTTACTTTTTTGGTACTTATTTTACCTTTCTTGTTTTCTTTTATGGACCACAGGTTTGACTCAATTGATGAACTTCCTTGTACTAGTATGTTGGGGAGCCCTATGTCTACACACCTTACATTTGACTTCCAAGGATTTTCTTTTATATTCTTCTAATGCATAATCTGATGTAATATTCCTAGTATTCTTAAGAGTGAGTGTGCCAAAAATGTCATCAAATTCAAGCAAGAACAATGTCATTCTCATAAGGAAAGGTGGCCGTGTCAATTTGACATTGCAAAAACAAAGGATCCCATGTCTGAAGTTCTGAACACTCATTCATTTTACATGCAGTTCGGGATATTTTACGGAAAGATAGCATTTCACAGAAATTTAGCATTTTAATAGAATTACTGATATTAGACTTTTCTGAATAGTTTTAACTCATTTTTTTTTAACCACTATAGTCTACTTATAACCAGAATAGAAATGAAACTCTAATGTTCGTTGTGGGTTTTGTTTTATTAGAATAGCTCAGTTATGCGTATGCGCATACATAGGCACTCTCGTCATACATGACTATATCTATGGAATTTTCAATCAGAATTATATTGCAAGATTTAGTCAAGATGGGGGACCACAAACTATGCACTTTGTTTTCTAGTTCTGTGTTTTAGAAAAATTCTTTTGCTCATCTTGGTTCTGCATTTTCTTGAGTTGACGTGTGGAAAAAATCACAACCATCAAATGCACAATCTTAAGTCTTTTTCAATACCTGTGTGAATTTGTTCAACAAAGGGTCTTTAGGTATCAAGTATTTTCTTGGAGAACTAAGAGACTCCTGAATAGTATTCTGCCTAATCTCACACATACACTCAATTGTCATTCCACAAATCTAAAATCTAAGTTAAAATACTATGACACCCTATTAAATCTGTACCAGACTCTTCATTGTATATTATTGCTATCAATTGAACCACTACCATTAGGGTGTCTGAACGATTTTTCAAAAAATCATTCACTAAGAATAATACATTTCAAATTTCAAGACTCACCGATGTTTCTATCAAAAGATACAGCCCCCATCTAAGAAATATTCATGCTATTTTTGTCAGAATCGACGAAAAAGACGTACATGCAGAGTTATTTTGTTTTGCTAAGTATAGCTAAACAGCTGGATCGCGATATGCAAGCGTACACCTGCAAGCGCGCGTGTTGCTTAGCTGCATGCGCAACTCGGCGCGATCGGCAATCCATTGTCTTCAATGGGCATCCACTTCCAGGTCTGTTCGCCTAAGACACACGCGGTCCGAATGCATATGCATGTGCAAATTTTACGCTGTCACCATGGGTTCGGGCTGCGTGGAGCTCACGCCTCCCTACTTAGCTGATCCGAAAAATGGGGGGAAGGCTATTTTCAAACTGTAATTGTTTGTGATCTCTGGAGGCTAGCGAAAAAATAAGTGCATGGATATATTCCTTACGACTGGGACTACTTTTCGCCAGGGGCATCATATCTCAAAAGTGGCAAATTTCGGAGCTAGCCAGGAAACAATGTTTAAATCGTTGTTTTTACCAAGATATTTTTAGAATTTCGAGATGACGCCCCTTTGGAAATATGAGGATTAACCTGCTCTTTCATATTTCACCTTCAGGATCACAAAGAATAAAGGTTTGAATCTCGATTTGGGAATAAAAACATTGACAAATTTTGCATGATTGCGCAATGCACAGACTGCATAGGGCTGCGTGCAATCTCTAGGGAAGGATTTTAGCACACATCATCGGGTGCGCGATCAGACACCCTATTACCATCTCTCTTTTTACATTACTGTTCATGTTTATACTTATTTCTTCATCCGGTTCTTTCCTCCCTGTTCTGTATTTCTATCTCCTGTTTCAAATGAAATCCACCACTCTCTTCCTTCCTCTCTTCAATATCTGGTAGCAATATCTCCTTTAATTTGCTTACAGTACTTACCTTACCAGAAACACACTTCTTCCTTTTCCTTGACCTACATGTATGTATTAATTACCTTTTCTTTAAATCGTGCTATATTTTTCATTGAGAGCAGTGAGGTAATTGACTAATTGTATGCAATAATATTGCTTCGAACAATGATCTTTTATATGTTTTTTTTCTGAATACAATTTTATTTAATAATGTAGATCTAATCTAATTAAGTATTTTATCATTTGTATGGATCTTTTACATTCAATTTTTATACATGTTTCCTTATTGTTTCAATTTTTATAAATATTTATTAAACTTGCGCTTCCACTGTAACTAAAACATTTACGATTCAGTCTGTGACTGGCAGTCATGGATTGATAAATCTTGATTGAATTGAATTGAATTGAATTGG
The DNA here is from genome assembly GCA_037976565.1 of Mesocentrotus franciscanus. Taxonomy (NCBI): domain Eukaryota; kingdom Metazoa; phylum Echinodermata; class Echinoidea; order Camarodonta; family Strongylocentrotidae; genus Mesocentrotus; species Mesocentrotus franciscanus. The sequence goes on from CP137676.1 coordinate 25,928,446, forward strand.
TCCATAATAAATTAAGCCTTCACGCATGTAAAAAATCAATGTATGCAAATCTTGATTTTGAGTTTGATTTTTTTAAAGGCAAGAATCAATTGCAGTTTTTTGTCATAAACTTGTACTAAGACTAAGAGCAGAGACAGCTTGTTTTAAATACTGAAATTAGTGCCTCAACAATTTTCAAGTTTAATCTAAGATCACCCAACATGCAATCCTCACTGCAAATGAACACTGCATCACTCAAACAAAGAAGCTACATCGAGCTGGGAGCTCAGGTCGGCCCACTGTGGCTACCACACCGCCAAAAGGAACTCGACCCCGGAGCTCAGGCGCACTATCTATCCGATTTTCCTATCACTCAATGCGTACACACCAGCTTTCTCAAACCTTACACGTCTCCTTCAATAGTTAAATATTTCATTAGTTATGCAATTTTGACTGATTTTACTCACTTTGTTGGATTGTTCACAGGTATTCGCATAGATGCTCCTGGTAAAAGCACGGCATCTCCCACCAGTAAAAGTGGCAGACGCCGAGGAATACTCAGCCCCTTTCTGTCCGACATGTTTTTGTTGTTATGACGTAACGTACCGGTATGGTTAAATAACCGCGATTTCGAAAGAACCGATTTCCAGAAAACAATTGACCCCACCCCTTTTGTTTCATTTTAAGAAAACATTGCCAGAATAAATTGATTTTGCATCAACGACGCACATTCAAATTTGCTCATTACAGATTTCTGAAGATCATTTAAAATTTCATGATAAGCATAAATTTACTCACCCTTTTTAGTTTTGCTAAACCTCAAAAGAGTCGAAAATTAGGCTTATATATACGCAGGGGCGGATCCAGATCCAGATTTTTTTTCCACCGCCACCCCCCCCCCCTTTGGGCGCCAGGGGAGGGGGCCCATCTACTTTTTGTTTCAAAAAAAGGGTGTTTTTACCTGTTTTTTTGCTAGGGGAGGGGGCCCGGGCCCCCTGGATCCGCCACTGTATATACGCATCATCATTACGCACACCACCAAGTTTTCAAACATGCATGCTAAAATCCTTTTTACGTTTAATTATAGGGTTTACTTTTCCTTGTTCACATATCAATAGGCGTAACCAGGGGCACTGAGCGTATATCCCGACAATTACCCCTTGAACAATCACCCCCCCCCCGGAAAATTACCCCAGGAAAACGAATCCCAACGGGGCAAGGACAACGACCCTCCGGAAAATTACCCCCTTAATTGGACAATTTACCCCCACCCCTGAAAATTACCCCCTAGGACAATTACCCCCCCCCACATACAAGGAAAAGTCCACCCTGAAAATAAGTTGGTTTTAATAAAAGCAGAATTTTTTCGGGCACTGTCCTCGGGGAGGGGGTAATTGGCCTGGAGGTTAATTTTCCGGGGGTAATTGGCCTCGGGGGTTATTTTCCAAGGGTACATTTCTGGGGGGTTATTGTCCTGGGGGAATTGTCCTAGAACCGCACAAGAGGCCATCCCCTGCCCATGTTCATCAACAAGAAAAAAGGGTAAAAAGAAGATAATCCACTAAACCCTCTACCCCTACCCTAACTATATACTGTGATTTTGTGTGCCTCATGCACCCCACCCCATTTGTGCCCCCTGTTCAACAAAATTTAATATGTGGTTACGCTGCTTGTTCATCTTGGTATGAATATTGATCAGTGATATCTAACTTCAGAATTTAACTTCAGAAAGACCAACAAAAAGGGCTCTTTTTTTCTTTACTATTTGCAACACGACGTATAAATACAGTGTTAAAATTTGGTCGGTGTATAGGCGATGATAGTATATAGGCCCTAAATCGATAAAGGTGAAGTCGCGGAAAACCAAACTTTGCAAAAGCATTTTCAATGAAAATTGAAGAAAAAATAAAATCAAGTACAGTATAGCCTAGGCTACTAAAAAAAAGCATGGACCCTACCACACGACAAAAAAGTATTAGGCTAACGTGCGTGACAAAGGGTGATGTTTACATGTTTGTGGGGTGTTATAGCCAGATAATTATTTTAAAAAACAAGTGGACAGAAAGTCTACACTGCATGAGTCGTATCATGAGTTCATCAGTCGAGTAATGCAAAGTTTTGGGAAATTTTGAAATTGGATGGATAGTAATTTTTTTAATTTTTGATATATTTTGATGCTCCTGTGGATGTATTATAAGCACTAAAAAATTTAGCCCCTAAAACACTTCTGCTTTCGAGCAAATTGAATAATCAAAATTTACCGGTGCTCCCGGTAAATTTCAAATATTTCAATTTTTTCAAATAGCGCCTAAGGCCATTCCATGGTAGCTGCGACAATGAAAATCAAAGAATATGCAGTTCCGATATATAATTCCAAACGGGAATAGCAAATTGGTCGATTGTAGTCCAGAAACATTGTTTTAAAGCTAAACTAATATCAGTCTTGAGAGGGCGCTATACAACATAAAGAGTTTATTATTCACAAATTCATCACTTTAGACTCGATTTCAACCGCGAAAACGATCACTGAATATTGTAAAATCGCATATGCTTCCAATATGTTCATTTAAACCAAATTCATAACCTCATACCAAAACTTTGTGATACCTTTAAGTAAAATTATCAACATAAACGGGAAACGACGCCGCCTCCTAATTTTGATATATATAGATCACAGCTTTGTCACATACATTTTGTTGGCCCGTTAGTTGTTGTTATTGTTGTTGTTTAATTGTCGTCGTGGTCGTTGTGATGTATATTATGGTGATCTGATAGTGATGTTCTACTTTATGACTTGTTGACTATCATCCGATAAATGAAACGGAATGACTGATTTGGATGACGAAGTTAAACTCTAGATAGTGGCGGATCCAGGGGGGCCGGGGCCCGGGCCCCCTCCCCTAGCAAAAAAACAGGCAAAAACACCCTTTTTTTGAAAAAAATGAAGATGGGCCCCTCCTGGCGCCCAAGGGGTGGCAGTGAAAAAAGTAACCCTTCAATTGTGCTCACTCCCCCACTGAGCGAAAAATCGGCCGGCACGATTTTCAAATTTTCGCACGAAGTGGGCCCCTTTTTAGGCCCCTCCCTTGCCGCCGGCTGGATCCGCCCCTGCCCCCTCTCTCTTCCTATATAGTACCGTGCCATCATTTATATCATCAAAGACAAGTTATAGATAGATAGATAGATAGATAGATAGATAATGGTTTTATTGAGAATAAAAGAATAACAATGCATCGCGGCTTAAACTGGCCGAATTGGGCAATGTTTTAAAAATGTAAAATAGAATATATAAATAAATAAATAAATAAAAACATTAGCAAATAACATCAAAATCAATGATTAACGAGTTAATTGTATAAAATAATATTTAACTTTAAAATTCGTATTTCTTATTTGATCTCCCTAAATCATATAAATGAGATAAAGAAAAGTGAAGAAGAATATGATGATGGTGTAGAGTAAAGAAAGAAAAGAAAAGAGGATGGTAAGATGGTAAGATTAAGAAAAAATGAAGAGGAAAAAGAAGATGAAGAGAAGAAGAAAAGGAAAAAGTAGAAGAGGAGGAGGAGGAAGAAGAAGAAGAAGAAGAAGAAGAAGAAGTAGAAGTAGAAGATTCAAGTGCGAATAGTAACAGTATCGTAAGGTATCAATATCTATATAACCATTACACATTATACAAACTACAGTGTATAGGCCTACTATATCTACTATTTATCTTGAAGAGGGGGGGGGGTAATAGCACCCTAAAATACCTGTTATCAAGACATATGCCAGTTTGTACCCTATTTCAATTACAAATCATTTCCTTATATAGGTCGAATATTATGGTCTTTATTATGGAGGGGGCGCTATCGAAAGCGAACTTAGATGATGGATACATTCCATGAGCTGTAAAGGTAAAAACAGAAGTCTGTCTAAATGTTTGATTTTTGTTTTAATAGAATCTCTCCTGTACTACAAAACCTACATAATGTACGTTTTGAACGCAAGAATTGATTGTTTAACCACAAGTTTATTACATTAGGAGGGAAGTTTAATTCCCTCTCATACCCCTACCAGCCCGTTTGGGATCTGCATTACTCTAGAATATAAATTTTCACTATAAAAATTAAAATTACTCTCCCTCGGTCGCTGCACTCCCCCGACATTTGGAATCCTCAAGAATTGTCTACATTAGGAGAAGGGGGAGGGGGTGGGGTGAAACGACTGATGGTTTTAAAAATTTGACTCGCCTGTGTGATCTAAAATTTTGAAATGCAAAGATCCACAATGTAGGACAAAACATAGATTCTTTTGCTTTGCGACCTCACATTTTTATTCTTTTTAATCAAGGGCGTCGATAGAAATTGAGAGTTCGTATTCAGCAAAGTCAAAACCTTTATGATGGGGAATTGAATTATATCACCCGTATGTAGTGGTGTTTACAAATGTTTCATAGTCTAATTACTGGGAAGTTCTCCCCTCCGCCTCCACCTCAACACTTTACGTAACAGAAAGCAGAGCCTATATCTTAATTGGGCTTTGGATATGTCTATACAGGTCTTTGTAACTTAAAAAACAAGCAAACAAAATACAAAATCATTCAAAAAGCAGATCGAAGATGTAATTTAAAAATTATAGTTTTTCGATTGGCTTTGTAAAGATTTGTAAACCTATTACATGTGTATAGGCCTAGTACCCACAAATTGAAATTGCAAAAATAAAAGGGATCCTACTGAAATCATTTAATAGCCTCTGTAATTATCAGAAGTAGGATCCATGCTTTTATGATTACCCCCAAAAAAAAGGGAGAGGAGAAAGATTTTTAAAGCTTTTTTGCCAGCCCTCCCTGCTTTGCCTGGGGTGGGAAAATATTCCCTGAGATACCATTTTTAAAATTTAAATCTTAAGTCTTACAATTTCGACACATTCATTATCACCGATCTTTTCTTCTTTTATTTCGGGGGTAGGACAATAAAGTATGACTGAATATATCTGCGTTTTGGGCGTTTTTGGCGTTTTTTTATCGGTATCGGTTTTTGTACCGGTATAATAATGTATAGCGCCAGCTGTAGTTTATTACATGTCGTCATGTCAGCTGCAGCTGTCATTACATTGTCTGTGGATCGTCGCGCTGTATTTCAGTTCTATTTTTCATTTTCCAGTATTCTGTTACCAAAGTAGGAACAGGACAAGATACTTAAATGCTATCTAATTATCTGGAGTCCCATACATTGAACCAAAACTGGTTAACATCCTGAGAGACATCGTTTTTTAAAAGCAGGTGATATTACTACGAGAAATGGTTCGCATTGCAGCCGAAAGTCTGGCGGGTGTGGTGTTCATGTGTTTGATCCTGGTGTGCTGCGCAGTGAAAGATGTTGTGACCGGTTATGATCGGGAACGTGTTGCATGCCCGTACAAAAGTTTGGTGTTCGGACCTGGACTGGAAACAAATTTTGCTGTTCCTGCGAGGTTTTTCTACATTCAAGCTGTTGATTTTGAAAATAACAAGTGAGTAGCTACATCATACATCATCATATAGATCTACACAGGGGCGGGTCCAGCCGGCGGCGAGGGGGGGCCCAATTCATGAGAAAATATTTAGCGGAATTTTATTTTTTTGCTCAACAGGGGCACTTTTTTTTTAAAACTCAACACCCCACTGGAGCAACAACAAAAAGGTAAAATTGTGGTTACCATCTTTAAAAAAAACTTTTTTGTTGTTGCCAGGGGTGGGGGCCCGTCTTCTTCTTTTTTTAAAGGTAAAATTGCAGTTACCATCTTTGTTTTTTGCCAGGGGTAGGGGCCCGGGCCCCCCATGCCCCCACCCTGGATCTGCCATTGGATCTACATACACATCCATTTTCCCCTTTTCCCCTTTTCTTCTAAACATGGCCATGTTTCAAGAAGATGGCATAATTAATTTGTTAATCATTAATGTTCATCATGATGATTGTTTTGATGAATGTAATTGTTGACTTTGTCTTTGTTGATGACAATTAATTTTGCTCTGTATTTACTTTATTTACATCCCATTTGTCTATCATGAGAGAGATCTTGAGACATTACAAGTATCATAGTCTGGTATACATTCTTTATAGTTATACTTGTAATTGTATGTTGTCAATGAATGGTTTTGCTTAACGATGAAGATGTCCTACAGCAGGACATACCATCAGGAAATGTCTTAATAATATACCCAGTCATGGAATAAGTTTGTATGTGATGCTCCTCCAAGGCTGGCCATCCCATAACTCGTCAAGATCAATTTCTAGGAAATAGTTTACAACACATACAGCATCATGATCTTAAACTTGAGCGAGGAGACGGCTCAGTGGTAGAGCAGTGGGCTCCTAACAGGGAAGTCCTAGGGTTCGAAACCAAGTCGATGCGCTAGTGCCCTTTGGTAAGGCTTTTATCCTCATTACCAAGTTCCTCTGAGAGGACTTAAGCAGTAGGTCCCCGGGTTGCTTACTTACAAGCATCCACTTGCTTTCTTAGCTGTCAGGTAAAAAAAAAAACATCAAACCAACCAAGGTATGAACATGGGTGAGTCAATCTGGTCAGGTTAGTTAAACCTATGCAAATTTGTACTGAGACATGGAGCTCTGCCATTGCCATATACATGTACTCCCTGTAGTTGATGCTGAATATTTGTTGTTTTAATAACTCTAATTAAAAGAAGAATATATATTATAGTTTCATAAATAAATATGAAATCAAACATTATTTCTAAATAAGTCCTAAATATTTAGGAGCTAGATCTTTGAATGGTATGTCAGTAGCTCTTCAGGCAACATCATTCTGGGCGATTCCATGCAATCACTTCAATGTGTCCCATATGAAAACTTATATTTGAAATTGGGCTGAAGCAATAATTGCATTCTTGTAACATACGGAACATGTCCTGTACAGCATGAAATATGATGTTATAAGTAAAGGAGGAACAAAGTAAATCTCACAACCTTGTCATTTTACTATTTGTACAGGAAATTAAGAGAATCCAGGACTACAAAATAGTAGACCCCCAAATGGACGCCTGGCAAAAATTTTTTCACCTAAATACGTTGTACAGGACAATATGGCTGAACTGGCTTGGCCGATATCGGGCCTGAAGTTCGTGTTTCAAAATGTATGGTGCCCTCAATTATGACCCAGACCGTTGATTTGTAGTATTTGGAAATTTAGATGACACTCTGCTTAGTAATTTTATGTGCAACAACAGATATTTTGTAAAAATGGGAAAATGTGTAATGTATTCCACTATTTTCTCCTTAAAAAAGAGCCTTCAAAGTCACCATAGTAATAACAACTCACTTAATTGAGTTGGGCATTAAACTAAATTATTATTACATTGGTCGCCAACAAAAAGCAAATTTGAATTTTTTTAATTTTTCAAGTTCTAACACGGAATCACCATATGTAATATCCATTTATTTCAATAAAAAATTAAAATCTCTAGTCTTCATACCCATTGACTAATGGTTATTTTTTGTATCACAACCATAATTAAATGGCTATGATCATATTCAAGATATTTCTCATTTTTAAGAGAAATAAATTTGAAAAACCCACATATGTTGTAGAGGACACATTGCATAGAATTGCCCTTCAGAACTCCTGTAAGTGTTGTATTGCTACATGTATCTTGCAACATTGATGTCCAGCAAATTTGATTTGTTTAGTAATCTCATCACAAGATTCTTTACTGGTAGTAGTTTTGTCGGTTGATAGAATTTGAATACTGAAAATAGTATACCCCACTCTGTTTGCCATTGACCTCTCCTCTAAACTACCTTAGAGCACAGCTTTTGATTCCTCAACTAAACTAGCTCTAGAATACACCTCAAGAACACGTACCCCTCAACTAAACTTCCTCGAGAATTCAAACTATTGATCCCTCAACTAAACTACCTCAAGAACACAAGCTATTAATGCCACAACTAAACTACCCCAAGAGCATAATAATATAGCTATTGATCCCTCAACTATTAGTTGGGGTAATCACATTGTTGAGTGAAGCAAGCCGGATGCGTGCGGCATGGAAAAGGCATGCCATAGGCGTGCAGCATGCATGCTCAGACATATTTTACGTCACGCCTAACCTACAGTACCTCAACAATATAGCTACGGATCCCTCAACCAAATTACCTCAACAATATAGCTATCAATTGATCCCTCAACTAAACTACCTCAAGAACAAGCTATTGATCCCTCAAGTAAACTACCTCAAGAAGTGAAGAACATAGCTATTGACCCCTCAACTAAACTACCTCAAGAAGTTAAGAACATAGCTATTGTCCCCTCAACTAAACTACCTCATGAAGTTAAGAACATAGCTATTAACCCCTCAACTAAACTACCTCAAGAACAAGTTATTGACCCCTCAACTAAGCTATTGACCCCTCAACTAAACTACCTCAAGAACAAGCTATTGACTCCTCAACTAAACTACCTCAAGAACAAGTTATTGGCCCCTCAACTAAGCTATTGACCCCTCAACTAAGCTATTGACCCCTCAACTAAACTACCTCAAGAACAAGCTATTGACCCCTCAACTAAACTACCTCAAGAAGTTAAGAACATAGCTATTGATCCCTCAACTAAACTACCTCAAGAACATACAGTAGCTATTGATCCCTCAACTAAATTAATTCAAGAACACATAGAAATTACCCTCCTGTCTTTCTTCATTGATGAAGAACCCCTAGAATTTTCCTTGAAGTCTACCCTAAAGTCCCTGAACAAATATTTAATCTGCAACAAAAGCAAGTTCAAATACAGGTTCCATTTGTGCTTTACCACTTCTTGTTTCTACAGCTTCACATACATGGAGGTCTAAAGAGCCTTCTGCTGTCATTCAAACTGCTGATTTGAACCAACATTTCTTCCAGTTGTTTGTTGTGTAACCAACCTTCTGTTTAGTGGTAACCAGTAGTTACCTTTTTCTCTAACTTATGAAATCCCCACATTTTTTTTCTTTTCAAATTTATTAAAACATGTTTATTATTTATTTATTTACTTATTTACTTCAATTATTTATTCTAGAATTTCTTACAATTTTTCTGACATATGAAATCCCCACATTTTTTCTCTTCAAATTCATTAAAAACATGTTTATTATTTTGTTATTTACCCATTTACTTCATTTGTTTGTTTTAGAATTTCTTTAATTACTTTTAATTAATTAAAGAAAAACCCATTATACTAGGGTTTTAAATGCAGACTACAACTTTTGATATATCTATAGATAGAAAACATTTCACAATTTTGTATGCATGGATTAAGGCTTTAAGCCTTTTATACAAAAACCGATAATAAGCAAAGAGGCATTGTGTTTTGTGGTTTTGTTGTTTTTGCAACTTTGCCGTAACTCTCACAACTTCACAAGCCTTTGTGTTTTGTCTCTAATGGAAGTAAACTTCAGAAAAATAAAAACAATATAGGTGTAAAAGAATGGCAAGTGAAGATGCAAAGGGTAAGCTTATCCTCATGTATGTGTCATATGATACAACATTGTTTTTTCTTCTTAGGTGGTAAAAGTCTAAAAGAGGGCATTTACATAGAGAAGATTGTACATCGATTGACAATTGCGATGTCGTGTTAAGGCTATTCTATTATGTAACCTGATGCCTTTCAATCTGTTGTTAAAATCACAGGAGCTTTAGAGGTTTAATGCAACTCTTTCAGAGAGAAAGTCTTTTGATTATTTTATTTTGATTTACTTTGTATTAAAATTGAATACAATGTACATGTAGACCATAAAATAATCCTCTCTTGGACCATTGTGTAATCTCCTGACATTCCTAATCCATTTTAAAGCTTTTGAGGATGCATGCACCTTCTTTACCTGTCGTTCTTATTTCCACAATTCCTGTGATCTGTGTAAACTGAATAGAAAGTAGATCATATGATATATCCCTCTTTAATGCCACCTGCTGACTTATTGATCCCATTAAAATCTCGGAGCTGTTGATGTTTCATACAATTGGTAATCTCTTTATTTGATTTCTCTAATTCTTGTGAATAAGTGTTGTAGACCATAACACCCTCCTGCTGCTTCCCTCCAAATTCAATTTAAAAAGCTGAAAAGCTTTTGAGATTGTGTGCATCTTGCGTGAAAATGTCTTGGGTAGTAACACAAAAAAATGTATCAGATGGATTTTTTTAGTTAAAGTGCAGCTACGTATAAGACCATATGTGGCACATTTATTTATTTATTGTTAAAATTCAACTTTATTTATTTATATTTTGCTTGTTGTTGGTTTTTGTGAGTTGTTTCATGCAACTTCCAGTGATTACATTTTGTAAGAAGTACAGGCAGGTTGTGGAATGAAAGAAATTTATTTTGTTACAGTTTATTAAATTAAAATGTACATTTTATTTGCTAAATGATTATCACTTTTTATGGAATCGATACATAGATCTAGCAGTTTGCAGTCAGATAAAGTTAGGAGTAAATTATAAGGCAAACCATAGTCATCATTCATTGTTCAGTGTTGTGGTCGAATTCTCTTCTGTTAAAATGCTTTATCTTTTCTAAAAATTCGACCTTTTCAATCAGTGTCCACAATTCAAGAAATAAGAAATATAATCATATTCGTGCATATATAGAACATTAATCAACCATGTTCCACTTTATACATCCTGTTCCAATTGTTTGAACTAGTGACATTGAGTTGATTGATGAACAATTTTTTTTGTTGATATTCTCTTAAGATTTTTGTTCACATTTGGCTTATATGACATTCTTACTATTAGCTAGACCATTGTGAATAGGGGCTGTCGACCAAATTGCCGTCCAGAAATATCAGATTTTCAAGTTTGCCGACAAGGAGAAAACCTGATGCAGGGTCAGATTTCATAATTAGCCAACAGATGTTTATATTTTCCCAATAATTTTTGTTTTCTTCAAATTTGCCGACGGCCTTCACAAATATTGACTTTCCAGACAGAAAGTTTTAATAGGGATGTCAGGGGTCTCACACCCTTCGCCCCCACACTCCTTTAGCGACGCTCCTGGCTGTTAGGTCTACCTCACATGCATGACAGAATTCATGTGTAGTTACAGTATGGGCAGCTTTCAAGGAGTTTGACTACCATTTACAAGTGTAATCATTCACCCCCCATTAAACCACCAACTGTCATGCAATGGGATCCCCACCTAAGTTTTTGTACTGAAGGTGATCTAGAATATCCTGTTTGTAAAACTGTCAAGACTATCTGTCACTTTAAATGAGGATATATTCAAATTTTAGTTTTACAGTAGGTTTATAGCACTAACTTTAGAAAAGATACACTGTTGCCCATAAAGTTGGAACAATGAGACGTAGAGATTGATAAATAGAGTTCTGAGAAGATATAAACTTAAACACTCAAGAATAAACCATATTGTCATAATCATTTAATGAAAAGAGGTAAGGAAAACTTATTTAAAATTTATCAGCAATAATGTATACTAGCAGGGCCCGTGGAAAATCCACGGGATTCTAGGGAGGGTGGGAGGGGGTTGTAAATCCTTTAAAATAGATATGTGCTATCGATTTTTTTTTTGATTTTTTTTTTAATAATAATTTTTTAATTATGATTTTTATTATATTAAAAAAAGAGATATTTCTGTGCTAGCTGATATTATTTTTTTTCATTGTATAGGCCTACTTTTTATTATTTTATAATTTTTTTTCTTCTTTTCATTAATATTTTACTCGTTAGAATACCAACCTTTTGTTTGCTGTCCCATCATGTATCGTTTTGAATTTTTTGAACTTTTATCTGAATTATGTAATAAAACTTGAAAACTGGAAGAAAACAGTGAAATAAATAATTTGTAATAAAATTGATGCAGATATTTTAGACTTTACCTTCGTTTTCACTTTCGTTATTTACGATTATTGTCGTTACTTCGTTCCTATTATTCTCATTATCCCTTTCCCGGATCCTCACTCTCGTTACCTATACGAATCAAGGGCGTCATTGCAATCCGAGTTTGAGCATGGGGGACACAATTACATGTCACTCTCTCTAGTTACGCTGTTTCACGGCATGTACTTTCATTGGTGACCGGTTCATTTATTGTCTTTTTCATCTTTGACGTTTCATTACATTTTTAGAGAAAGAAGACGATTGGTTGTACGGTTCTCGACTCTTAATCCTTGCCTGAATTCAGTTTCCACCCTCTCGCGCGTAGCGCGGAAGCTTGACGTTTCATTAAAATATTAGAGAACGAAGACGATTCGTTGTACCGTTCTCGACTCTTAATCCCTGTTTCATTAAATTTTTAGAGAAAGAAGACGTTTCATAGTACCGTTCTCGACTGTTTGAATAAAGTTCCCCCCCCTCCCGCGCGAAGTCAACAGAGAGAGAAAGAGAGAAAGAAAGAAAAAAGAAAGATTTTAACCCCAAATCGTGGGGGGACATTTCACCACCTGAAAATTCGTGGGGGACGTGTCCCCGTCCCCCAGGATAATGGATTGACGCCCCTGATAGGCCTACGAATATTGTTCTCAGCATGCACTTCACTCCCATTATCATTTTGGTTTTTTCACACATTGCTAAGTTAATTTAGTCCTACAATGAAAATAATATACAAATATACAATGACACTCGAAGGATAATGGATTGACGCCCCTGATAGGCCTACAAATATTGTTCTCATGCACTTCACTCCCATTATCATTTTGGTTATTTTCACACATTACTAAGTTAATTTAGTCCTACAATGAAAATAATATACAAAATATACAAATATACAATGACACTCGAAGTGACTCGAGGATCTAGCTAAAACTATTCGCATCGAAGGAACATCAAATCGTATTATATTATCCCGAGGGCCATCGATCGCGGCCCCAGAGAGAACAGTACTGTTCCCGAGTGCGAATAGTTTTAGCTTGTTCCGAGAATGAGTCATTGTATAATTGTTTTATATCCCTTCCACCTGTAGGCCTATCATTCCTTGGACACTTCTGTAATAGCATGTACCGTACTCACATTCACATCACATTCAATAAAGAAATAAAAGAAAACAACAATTCATTGCACGGCTCAAACACGAAACATTGAAGAGTCTAAAGACACGCTATACAGCCAGTATTACAGGTACAGCAGTAGAGTGCTGCAGTTATCGCACAGGGTACAGTAAATTGCATGGCGTGAGCGCCGTGACTGGCACCGCGGAGTTGCCCGTGCGGAGGCATTTGATATTACGTGAGCTCGCTGAATTTACCTTCTCGTCAGTTATATGGTCTCGATAATTACAATCTATTTGCGTTATTGTTGTTGTGATTTTAATGTAGTTTTCATGAAAAGACCAATAAAGCAGAAGCTTGGACTATGATTATGTTGACATGGTTCACAGAATATGTATAAATATTTTCAAAGTAAAGATTTTACGCGAAAAATCGGACGGTTTGTGCCAATATATCGCAGCTGTCGCACGAATTGTCTCAACTGTGTGTGTGTGGTGGCCTGGGCGTAGAACCAACATAATACGTTCTCGTCAGTTTGGCTGCTGCAAAGGCCTATATATAGCAAGATGCCTAACACCGGACAGGCCCAACCCGTTGCGCCTTGTACTTGCTACGCCACATGACTTGAGTGGATTGTCGTATGCTGTGTATTTCTCTGGCATGCCCGTAAAGTGCCTACAAAGCATATCATAAGCAAGATGCCTAACACGGGTAGGCCCGCTCTGTTGCAGCGTGTATCTGCTACAACACATTATAGAGTGGATCGTCTCTTAAAAGTGTATCTCCTTGATTAGACAGAGGGCGGGTGCACGCCTTGCTGCCTCACTCTCGCGGGTTCGTCGCCTTCTTGCACGGACAACGACGGCCGTGCTCGTCCGCTCGTCCTCCCGGGACCCGAAACCACCTTTAACGACATCGACGGCGATCGCGGGGTCGACGTGGCACGCGGGTACGGAGACATGCCTCGTATAATTGTGTCGCCGTTCCCGCGCCTCGGCGAAGGGGGGCGCGGTCGAGGAAAGACGTTTTTCATGAACCGTTTTTACCCCCCGCGACGATTTTGCGTATTAATATATAGATTTGAGAAAAAAGGGAAAGTTATAGTGCAAGTCAATTAGTATTGTTACCTTTACTTCAGAATTAATGCATATATACAAATTGCATATACAGTCAAACCTGTCTATAGCGACCACCCAAGGGAAACACAAAAAGTGGTCTTTGTAGACAGGTGGTCTTTGTAGACAGGTTCCTTTAGTACATGTTTCAATGAGAAACCATTTTCAAGGGAAACAAAAAATGTGGTCTTTGTAGGCAGGTGGTCTTTGTAGACAGGTGGTCACTAAAGCAGGTTTGACTGTATATGATTGTTTTAAAAAGAATTTGTACTTAGTTTCTTGCTGTCTGTTATTTGCAAATTGCTGTCATTCTTCTTACTACTTTGTCATCCAGACATACATGTAGTCATGTGCTTGTAACACAGAAAATTGACTTTGTAACTTTATAAAGTTTACCACTTAAACATTTTTTTTTCTCAGGATGTTCAGGTTTGATAATTTCTTTCATGATTGCCAGCTTCCAGATTTCCTGTTTTATTATGACTGTCTCTACCCGACACCTGTGTTCCGGTCGAAGGAAAACCATAGACTGTATAAAACTGTATGTTCAGAGCCAGGAGAGAGTTCATTCTGTCTTAAAGCATGGACCTATTACGGATGGACATTCGACGTGATTCTTTCTTTGATCCAATGAGTTCCACCGCCTTCTGATTATGTGCATCTTAATGAGAACATTCAGCTGTTCTAACAGTAACGACTGCTCAAGCATTATCGGTCATTGACAAGGGAGCAGTTTCCCTCTTTTGGGTTTTGTTTGGATGGTGTGCTCTGTAAGAGTGTGTCTTCTAAAAAAAGCATCCCCAATGGGGAGCAGCAAAGTGGAAAAGCAGACGATTTTGGTGATATGAAATGTATTATTACTGATTCGCACACTTTCGCACACCCATGACCTTATAAAACAATTAGAAGGCCATGATCTTTATAAGCCCTGTGCATTGTAACTTTGGAATATTATGAGGAAATTGGGGGAAACAGGATTTTAAATCAAAACCAATCCCAATATAACCTCTATCTGGAAATATAAACGTGTTTTTCAAAATAAAATACAGTACACGGAACAACAATTTCCGATTATAAACCAGAACTGCACATCGATTTTCCATGATTTAAGCGAGTTATTATCTTCTGCGCATGTAGATTAACATGTGTAAAATCACTATCTTGATTCTGTCCCGGCTTTTTGGCGGTGGACCTCATGAGATCAAAGTGAAGAAACATGTACGGAATGTTATTGAAACGACATTGACGGAGACAATCACAATGAATTCGTTAAGAAAACGACGAATGTCCATCCGTAATAGTTCCATGCTTAAAGTATGAGTTTATGACCCTTCTGGCTCAAAACAGATCAAATATTCCTTGAAAATGATGGGCATTAATTCGGAGTACATGTAATTTAGCTATGAAATGATGTTAGTGACTTGGTGTACAGGTAGATATCTTAATTAATGTGCCTCAGACTTAAAGCCCAAGTCCACTCCGATTTTCAAATATTATAGCATGTTGTAAATAAATCAAAAGGTTAAAACTGCCAAATTTCACGGGCGTACTTCAATCAGGTGATTTTTAAGAGCGATTTTTGTTTCGGTTATTTCAAGCAAAACATTTAAATTGCTGTATGGATGTGACGTATGCTCCTCACAACAAAAGTGCCAGCAGTATACATTCTAACAATAGGCTATTTTCGTAATGTAACCAAATTTAATGCATACGTCTTTGTGAAGTGCCTCAATACAAACTATTTCATTCACCTGATAAGAATAATAGCTTTGTGAAGTGTCTCTATACAAACTATTTCATTCACCTGATAAGAATAATAGTTTTTCATTATTCTTATCAGGTGAATGAAATAGTTTGTATCGAGGCACTTCACAAAGACGTTCGTTAAATTTGGTTACATTACGAATCTGTGTTGTGAGGACCCTACGTCACAAAAAATGCATTGTGGGGGAGAACCGGCTCGATTATTAACTTTTTTTTTGCTCATTAAAAAAAATAATAATAAGTCTGAGCACCATTTTCCAAAATCAAGTTATATATGGGCTTTTTAGATTTTTGTCTATCTAATCAGCTCAACTTTCAGTGGAGTGGACTTGTACTTTAAGTGTCAAGATCATGTATTGTGTGTTCAGAACTTCAGAGCAAGAAGGATTTTAACCCATAGGCTTTATTATATAATACAGATTTAACAAATTTCTGTTTCTTACTAGAGGATATAATGTTTTGTTAGAAAACAAGTTGGTTACCCTAGGTGATGCTTGGTGTACTACAGCTACTTCGGAGTTCATAGGCAATTTCCTTCGAAGAAAATTCTTGTGAAAAATGACCCTTCTTTGGAGCCCATGCTGATGTTCCAACAGTGAGGAAATCACTTGAAATGTTTACCTCCTCATGTGTCAGAAGTATAGTTGTTGATATCTTATTAAACATATTGTCTACTGACTACTGGAACCAGGTGGCCCCTATATTAACCCTATGGCAATGAATCAATTGAATCGACAACAGGTTAAATATACTGTAACCTGAATTTACTCTTTTACTTTTCATATGTAGAAATATGAAATATATTACTATATCTTGCTATGATGGTACTGGCATGCTGATAAATTATACAAATTTGATTTGATGAAATTAATATGTTGTGCAATATAGGCCTTAATTGTTGATATTAAATCAGATCATCAGCTCAGGCTAGTGTAATTATGTTGAATCATGACACATGGAAAAAAATACATGGGGGCGGCAGCGGGCGAAATCGCCCCCGGAAACACCAAAAGAGCCCCCAAATAGGCCGGAAGTCCGATTACGGGGGCGACTTCAAAAAAAGGAAATGGTCCAAAATCGCCCCCGTAACTATTGCCGCACGACTACGAGCGGCCGCTCTCTCCTAACTTCGTATTCATTGTTTGCATTTCTTGGCCTTGAAATTCTTGGAATTTCATGGGCTTTGACTTTGAACTGTGCCCAAAAGTGTTTGAAATAATAAAGTAATATTTGCAATCTTTTGATCTGCTCGTTCATGAATAACGATGTGTACCATGATATACCAATTTTAGATTCATTTTCTGACTCTTTTGTTCTTGGAATGTTGTTTGATGCCTAGAAAATATTGGCATTTCATGGGCTTTGACTATGAACAGTGTCCAAAAGTGTAAAAAATTGATTAATATTTGCTCTGTTTGGATCTGTTTCTTTATAAATAACAATGTACCATGATATGCCAATTTTATGCATTGTAAACTGGTAAATTTGAGATTTAACATAATCTTGAATTTCGAGAATGAAGGCAGAAACTTTCTCAGAATCAATAAAGGGCATTGTTCAAGTAATTAAAGGATATTGCCAAATTAATCTGTAAGAAAAAATAAAAGTAATATTTGAGTTTAAAACAATCAAAGTAAGATAAATCAAAATGGCTAAAAGTTTTGGTGTGATTCTTATTTACATATATTATGTTATTTGTACTTTGCTGTGGATATGATTTCCAGTAAGGTTATTTAAATTGAAAGTTCATGATCATCCCATTTAATGTTGAATATGATCTGTATGCCTCTTTCACACTAACATGACCAACATCCGATGAACAACAGATTGAACTAAGAATAATATTACCTTCAATAGGCCCATTTACATTACAGAAAAAACAATTTATTTCAAACTTTCGCCATTCTGTTTCTCTTATTTTTCCGCTTTCATACCAATGAAACTATTGCAATGGTTGGATTGCCCTTTAACCATTTCCAGTGCAATACTAATCTGTAATTCTGTACCAGTAAAGGGTTCTCACGGAGCTAATCAACACAGGAAATGTATAATTTTAGAAAGCCGTTATGTTCCATAAGGTAATCCTTCTATGGTTGGGCCATTTTCGTAATGTGATCAAATCTAATCACAAATCTTTGCTAAGTGCGGCGTTAAAGATTGTTTAATTCACCTGTTACAAAAAGTTATATTTCAATAGTCAGAATGCGAATCGCATACATTGTACATTCCGTGTTGTTAGGTAAAACAAGTTATAATGTTTGTCCTACCTAGCAACAACTAATGTACATGCAATTTGCATTCTGACTATTGAAATACAATTATTACTAACAGGTGAATAAAATAATTTGTAAAGAAGCAGTTACAAATTTAATGCACAAAGATTTTTGCATTGAATTTGATAACATTACGAAAATTGTCAATGGTGCAAATTATTTTGTGCAAAATTGCACGTGTGGCAAACAAGCAACCGTGCAGAGAGGAAAAGAAAGCAACCAAAGTGTCAAGCCACTCTATCTTTAAGTTTTAACTGAACTGAACTGTTAAGTTGTAAATGTACATTGTGTTACTCTAGCACAACCATTTTATACTCTAGTCAGGCCATGGAGATCGACACAAGACCAACGACGAACCAAAACAAATAATTCTATTTTCAAAATTAAATTGTGGACTCACTGGATTATCCATTGAGTTTTAGCGTTGTTTTAGCAGTGTGACTAGCATATCGTCTGTTTAGAGCTAGAGGGCGCTATTAAAAGCCATATACTTTAACACAGCGTTAACCTTCTTTTTCTCTGAAGAGACGATTTACACTCCTGTCTGCTCTCACCTGTCTGTCATTCCAACATGGTAGTTGTATGCTGTCATTGGATTACTTTGCCTTTTAGGAGGGGCCCTAGACAAAAAATGACAGCCCGTGTTATTAGGTGGGAACATGTTTATTACGTGGAATTGTCTGTCTTCTGGTTAGAACCTGGAAATTGAGTTTGGATGACTTCCAGCCATGAGTCACCATAACACTTGTATCAGACAGAGCTGTTCTCTGTAGCTATTAACCCGTTCAAACTGAAGGACATCTATACCATACTAGAAACATGGCATAAAGAATAATCGTAAAGTGAAGGGAGCCACAGACTGGGAGACAACATCATGAAATGCCATACAGACATGTAGAAACTGATTTTGAAGAGGTCAATTGACTTGACAGCTGGACATTCATGATAAGGTCTGCCCAGTTATACAATTTTCATACAATATGACATTCAGACCACAGTGGGACCTTGATTCCTTAAATGAGGCTCATTTGCATTTCTTTATACACGCGATCAGACTAGAAAAAAGGTCTTTGCTTTTCATATACTGTAGCTGTGCGATTCTCTGCATTGAAGTACTGTAGTTTAAACTTTAAGTCAGTGAAACAATGACCCTCTAACAACGCTGAGGATTCACACAGAACCAAAACAACCAGTGATCGAAGTTTTGAACCACAAGCTGGCAAATCTTCAAAGGTAATTGTGTCCACATGGCACATATTATACTTTGAAAGAGAGTTTATGGACTAGATGCAACTACACAATAAAACAGTTTTGCCCAAACGCATCAGCTCTTTCTTGTCATATTTTGAATAAGAATGCACTCGAAGAGCACACCTTATCAGTGGACATTACTCTCATGACTTTCTTCCAAAGTGACATAAAAAGAATAAGAAAGCTCACACCTTTGCCAGAACTCAACCCTCTCTTTAAAAGGGAAGTCCACCCTGATATTGAGTTGATTTTAAAAGAAGTAGAAAAATGAGAGAAATATGTTAGTGAAAGTTTGAGCAAAAACTGATTAGAAATAAGAAAGTTATGAATTTTTGAAGGTGCGAGCAATCAAACTTAAATCGGCAGCTCTATGGCGTATTTTGCAAGGTCCCCTCGCATTTGACCTATACTAAAAACTTAAGAATTGTACATTTACACTGATGAAAATTTTCAATCATACATCCACCCTAATATAATTATTACAAATATGATTTTGTCCAACCCCTGTATCAAACAGATCTATTCCATCTGCAATAACTAAGAAAATGAAAATTTATGAAATTTTCTGTACAGAGCAATTGGAGAGGAGCTTGCAAGACACGTCACAGAGTTGCCATTTTGTGTTTCACTGACAACAACTTTAAAAAAATCATAACTTGTCTATTTTTAATTGGATATTGCTGAAACTTTCACTAATTTGTTTCTCTCATTTTTTCTGCTTTTATTAGAACCAACTTGATATCAAGGTGGGCCACACCTGATCATACCGCTATTGTACAAGTACAACAACTTAGTAAGAGCACTCTTGTTCAGCACAATAATGTATTTTGTTTTATTTTCTTTTGTTTCACAGTTTCACCTATTCACCAGGCAAGAATGCATTTGAAGTTGTAATAAAGCCCATTAGTGGCAACAGAGGGCGCATTTACATACAGACCCTTGATCGTCATGACGGCACTTTCATCGTACGGTATCGGCTTTATGACTCGTATGATGGGCTGAAGATTGAGATCAAGAGTGCCGGCAGACATGTGGCTGATTCACCATACAGATTAAAAGGTATGATAGATTTGGAACACTTTTTTATTGGGCGGGAGGTGTGGGAGGTGGGTGAGGGAGCAGGGCGCCCTCTTTTCTTATCTATTCAGAGTATGAACCATGTGCCAACGTATGCCTGCACAAAGTAAAAGTTATAGTAGTTTCGAAAAATTTAAGTGGGATCGGGGAGGGAGCGGGATGTTTTCTTGTCAAAATACTTGAATTTGAGAGTAGAAAACATGCACAACGAACACTACATGTAGGAGTCTAGGATGGAAATAATTTACAATGACTCAACTTCAAGTTTAAAATTCAGATAATTAAGGGCTACTATTAGTTTTATGACACGTGCTCTGGAAACAATATCCTACATTAATCTAATTTATAATTTCCAACCTGCACCCATCACTATACTTTAGAGGGCAATCCAACCCTTGTAGTAAGTTCACTTGTATGAAAGCAAAAAAATAAGAGGAACTGAATGGCAAAAGTTTGAAATAAATTACACCAATAAATAGAGAGTAATGAATGTTTGAAGTATGAGATCAGTAGAGCTATGAATCTCAAATTGGCAATTCTGTCAGTGGATTGTGACGTAGTCATAGACAACTCTCCCGTTTGTCGTCTACAAAAATATCATTTATTTCTGTTTTTCTCCCAAGTGCCTACTCTCTTGGGGCTCTACGCAAAATAAATTATGGATAGAATATTAATGTATGTCCTCTAAAGAGAAAAGACCCTCCCGAGTCGAACATTTTGGAAGAAAAAAAAGAAATGTTAGTAATTTTATGTGTTGAAACAAATGAGAAAGTTGTCCAGCACTTCATCACAGTAACCTTACCGATTCAGCCGATTTCAAGTTCCATACATATAATAATTACAACTCTCAAAATTTCATAACTTTCTTATTTTTTGTCCGTTTTCTTTCAAACATTGACTTTGCTCGAATCTCTGTACACTACAAATGTGTTCATGCTTGATCCACCGTTTCCTTCAAATAGGACTGGTCAAATGCGAGAACTGCGATTGTCCAGTGGATGACCAAGACCAATGGAGAAGTGACATGTACTGTCGTTCCGGTGTCCATCCGCAGACGCAGAGGGATTTCTCCATCTTCCCCTCTATCGACCTTGGTACGCTGCATCGAGATGTGGAGTCGAGGTTCGCTAGGCATCACAGCTTATGCCATTATTCCATCATTGATAATAAGGTGAGTGGCAAAAGGACTGTAGGTACATGGATTTTACTCTAAAACCAAAACTTTTGCAACTTGAAACTTGAAACGTTGTAGATTGTGCAAGTACAAGGTATTTAGTCATCTTAGTGTCTTATATGTTACAAGTCTTATGGAATTACAAAAATAACATTGAAAATATTATTTTCCTTGATATTCGGTCTGATGTCAGATATTTGTAAGGCTTTGAACTTTATACATCATCAATTATACTAACATCTTTTTCTTACTTTTTAAGTCTTTATTAATCAAAATCAGAGAACAATCACAATGAACACATAAAGACATAAACAAGATACTAAAGGCAGGTGGCAATGGAGAAAAAAAATGTGAACAAAGTCCCCGAAAATGCTATAAGAACTTCTTCCAATTATAGACATCATATGAACATAAGTTAAGCAAGTAGAAGAGTGTTATAGTGTCTATCCTCCACTTTCGAAAGTAAAGAGCAAGTCTACCCTTATTCTTGGCTACCGGTATTCTATACTTGAATTCCTTAAAACCGTCCATGTAAACAGCAAAAAGATATAGGTTAAGAATTTATCATCTTTAACCCCAAAAAGTTTTTCAAATGGGCAGATAGCTATATTCTTGTTCTCTTTTTGATTAATAATTTTTATAACTTCATCCCAAATTAATTTTATTTTTGGCAATCACTAAAAAAAAATTTACGATCATCTTTGATGTTGTGGTATTGTGTCTGACAAAATACCTTGGACTTGCCCAAGGCCAAGCTCATTTGGCAGCAAGAAGCTTTGAAGAAAAGTGAAACCCAACAAAATTTAGCTGATAGCCATATTAAAGTTATGAGCCAGTTAAAAATGTCTTGAAATTACCCCTAGGTCTCCTACAAGTATTTGATTACTTAGCAAGGAAAACTATCTCTCCAAAGTTTGCAGTGTCCTTTCTAGCCATTCTAGTTATGTCAGATTAGTACATAACCATTGACCTGCATAAAATGGATAGGGTGTTGCATAATGACTGGGCATTGTACACCTAGGGCAATGGTGCAAACAGCAGCCATCTTATTACTCCGGCCCGGCATCTCAAAGAGTTGATTTCTTTGAGCAGTGCTAGTAACACTTGCATTATTCAGTGGCACAATGAAAGTTTCGCGCTATTGCACGCAGAGCAGTGAAAAGTCCAAAAAATGAAATTTGCAAACGAAAGTTTTTAACAGGTTTTAACATGTTTTCCAGTAGAGTAAATTGTAGTTGAAAAAAATGATGGTTTTCAAATTTGTTTTTGGCAGTGCGAATGGGGTCATATACCGTGATTCGGATCCTAAAGACACACCCATATTGTATGCATTGCATGTAGGGGTAAACAATTTTTTATTGGTATAGTTGTTACCGCAACTACACTTTGCCAAATACCGGGTAGTGCCTTGACACTTGACTTATTTGCATTCCAGGGGGGTGTTTCACAAAGACTAAGATCGACTTTAAGTTGGACTTACGTATAACAGGCCGTTCATGCCACCGTTTGCTCTTACCATTTACTGGCATTTGTCTTTCAAGGGACGTACAAATCGTGGTCTCAAATCTACAGAGTTTACATTTTTTGATAGTTCATTATTGAAGGAAAAAATATTATCTAAAGATTACAATTTAGAGACCAATGGGGATAGCAACCAATAGCATGAATGGCCCGCCATACTTAAGTCCAACTTAAAGTCGATCTTAGTCTTTGTAAAAACCCCAGGTGTCAGCGATTACATTTCCACAGATATCTTCAGAGTTGACTGATTTCTAGTTTTTTTTCTACCCTCGTTTTTCAAAGGACAGTGAATATTCATTTCATGGCATTTATACTTTCCACTCAATTGGTTTGTCAAGGGTTGTCCTTCAAAGGTAGGAGGAGTCAAAGACCTTTTTTAAAGCGAATTAACTCTCGACTTCTTCCGTAGAGTACACTCGGCAAGTGTCAATTGCTGTGTGAAGAAACAGGCCCAAAAAGTTATGTTCACGATAGCTCATAGCTATACATGTAGGTCAATACGTGATAACATGTCTCTTTTTCTTGATAATTCATAGATTATATCATCTTTTCAAAGTCTCTTTTCCCTTCAGAAAATTTTCAATCATACATCCACCCTAAATATAATTATTGCAATTTTGTATTTATACAACCCCTGTATGACACAAATCTATTTCATCATCAATTAATAAGAAAAAATTAAAGTTTATGACAGTTTCTGTACAGAGCAAATTAAAGAGGAGCTCGCAAGATACGTCACAGTGTTGCCATTTTATGTTCCACTGATGATCGGATTCAGATCGGATATTGCTCAAACTTTCACTACTTTGTTTCTCTCATTTTTCGACTTTTATTAAAACCAACTTTATATCAGGGTGGACTTCCCCTTTAAAGCTCCTTTGTAGGAGTATGTTGTTTTCTTGAAGCCAGGAGGGCATTAATTGTGTGTAAACTTATGTGAGTTAATGTCCTTTTACCTCTATGCAGAGACTTGTGAGTGGTTGTTAATCTGATATGTGATGCCTGATTGATGAATTTGATCAAGCTAATAAACAGTGTTTACCATAGTACTTTCCTAGTCATCCTTTTCTTCAGAATCACTCGGCCAAGTAATTAACACTTTTTTGTTAAGAATTTAATCCTTTTAAACAAATTTGATTTTGACTTTTTTGATAAACCAATGCAAGGTTTAATAGTGACTGTATTGCCTATGGGAATGTAATTTGTATCTTTTCAACCGACAAATCGGTTTAGCTTCTCAGATGCATGTAGAATACATTTCTAGAAGAGAGAAAGAATGGGAGAGGGAGGAAGCGTGGGAAAGAGAGAGAGAGAGAGAGAGAAAGAGAGACAGACAGACACACAGAGAGTGAGACAGAGACACAGACAGACAAACAGAGAGAGACAAAGAAAGATCCAGATACTGGTACTACAATTATGAAGAATAGAGAATGAAAGAGATTGAAGGGCGTGTATTTATTTAAAAGAAAAGTGATAACAAATACCTTAAAAGAGATAAAAAGCTTTGATCAGATTTATTCATGTAATTGTAAGCAGGATAAATGGGAGTTTTATTTGGTTATTCATGGATTGTGATCTGCATGGTGCCACAAAGAATTTGCTCTTTCACACCCTATATGTGAGCAGAGTACTGAATTGTGAAAATGTGGTACTGTGTATGGCGCGCCGTTTGACCAATAATTCAGATAAACACTGTTTATCGCCGATAAACACTGTTTATCGTCGAAAAACAGTGTTTATCGACCGATAAACACTGTTTATCAAGCGATAAACACTGTTTATCGAGAGAAACTATGTTTATCGACTGAAAAACACAGTTTCTCTCGATAAACACTGTTTATCGCCGAAAAACACTGTTTATCGAGAGAAACTGTGTTTATCAGTCGAAAAACATAGTTTCTCTCGATAAACAGTGTTTATCGCCGATAAACAGTGTTTATCGAGAGAAACTGTGTTTTTCAGTCGATAAACATAGTTTCCCTCGATAAACAGTGTTTATCACTTGATAAACAGTGTTTATCGGTCGATAAACACTGTTTTTCGGCGATAAACACTGTTTTTCGACGATAAACAGTGTTTATCTGAATTATTGGTCAAACGGCACGCCATAAATGCGCGCCATTTGCCCAATAAATCAGATAAACAGTGTTTATCGGTCGATAAACACTGTTTATCGCCGAAAACAGTGTTTATCGACCGATAAACACTGTTTATCGAGAGAAACTATGTTTATCGACTGAAAAACACAGTTTCTCTCGATAAACAGTGTTTATCGGCGATAAACACTGTTTATCGGCGATAAACATTGTTTATCAAGCGATAAACACTGTTTATCGAGAGAAACTATGTTTTTCGACTGATAAACACAGTTTCTCTCGATAAACAGTGTTTATCGGCGATGAACAGTGTTTTTCGGCGATAAACACTGTTTATCGAGAGAAACTGTGTTTTTCAGTCGATAAACATAGTTTCTCTCGATAAACAGTGTTTATCGCTTGATAAACAGTGTTTATCGGTCGATAAACACTGTTTTTCGACGATAAACAGTGTTTATCGGCGATAAACAGTGTTTATCTGAATTATTGGTCAAACGGCGCGCCATAACTGTGGGTCTGGGACTTGCAGCCTTTTCACACACGGTTAAAATTCATCGTATCTAGAGCTGATTAGTTTAAAGCTGTTTATTTAAACTGAGTAAATTTTCCGTGTGTGAACATCGTTTATACGATGTTCGGACAGATACAAAGTCGCGATTTATACGCCGTTCAAAGCAGGCTGCAGATACGAAGTCCGTATCTAGAGAGCGAGACATTTTGTGTGTGAACGGATATACGTGTTTAAACTGGGCAGGCACTGCTCTTTAAACGCTCAGTAGGCCCACTGCGCATTTACGAGCAGTGACAGAGCAGTGAATCTCCAACGACCGCACCAAAATTTTCTGTGTGTGAATGATGTTGTATCTAAAGATGATTAGTTATAGCTCTTTAAACTAATCAGCTTTAAAGAATTTTACCCGTGTGTGAAAAGGCTGTTGGTAACATTGTTCAGATGAGAGAAAATGGTGCTAAGGTAGTGACTTCAATGCTAGATGTACAATTAAAGATAATCTGAAAGTTTGAGTGAAAACAGACATTATTAATGATAAAAACTGGGAAAAACTGATCTGATCGATTATTTAATTCTCCCAACTATATTATAACAATTTAATCCAATTTTAGGTGAATGTACATCGTCACAAAGCAATGAATTGGCTCACTTACCATTCCAGACATTTAAGTGTTGAAAGATTTTTAAAAGCCTGTCTTATGTCTTATTTTCATGGAAAAACGGTTGGGAAAATTCAAAAACGGTTGGGAAAATTCAAAAATGGTTGGGAGAAAGCCATAAATATCTTTGTGGTTTGAGAATTTTTTCAGGATTTTTTGCATGTTAGAGGGTTAGTACAGTTGAAGGAATATAATAAGTAACATTTCATACAAAAATTACGCAGTTTTTTCATCAACCTTCAACAATGTTTAATACCTAGTCACTTTAATGGTAATATTTGATATAATCAAGTAATGGAAATGGTAGTAGGAAAGGTTGATATATGTGGAAAGGATGAACAAGTATGAAACGAGTATCAATATTTCCATGGTTTTCTTTGTCTGTTAGGAAATTCATGCATCTACACTACATTCATATATTATAGTAATTTTGTAGGTCTTTGGTGTGTCTTTTCATCTGTCATCTTCGTGCCGACAGCACTTTGGATTAATTTTATTTTACATCAAAGTGCCTAGAATATTGTAACTCTTGTTTTTCTTTAGATGTAAAACCATGAACCTACTACGAAAAACTAACACATTTCAGCTCTCCATTTGCAAAGAAAAATTGTAATAGATCTTGAATCTTGAATGTTCAAAGTTAATTTCTTTTCATCGCATTCTTTATTATCTCTTTTGTCTATCTTCATTTTTTTATTTCCTCTAAAATTATGCCATCTGTATGTCTCTGTGTCTTTTGTTGTTCTATCTTTCTTGGTTAAGCCTTAATCTACTAATGGGCGATTCTGTGCAATGTCTCCTGTAAAACATACGACATTTATCCATCTGTTTCATCCAAAAATAAAAATCTCTTGATGTGACCATTTGCTGATGATTCCATCTGTTTCACTGCTATTGTAAAACGGTCCATCAAGATCATTTTCGTTCTTGGATTAAATGAATGGGAAAAAAAAGACATTGTGTTTTTACCAGGCACATTGCAAAGAATCACCCTATTACAGATATCATTCAGCATTCTGACATGCATAAAATGTGATATGATATACTGTATACATCCCTGTGAATTGCCAAGATGTTCGATCAACGTTTGGTAGAGGAAAAGGTTCATATGAATCATCAGTAAGATTATTATAAAAAGAATTCTATAGGCCTACTGATACACACATCATTATAAATAATATTAAAATGGAACATTTCATCATGAGTGGAGAAGTAATTTCAAAGGAACTCCACACCATTTTTGCCAACCAAATAATTTTCCTTCCCATAAATTAACCTTTGTATAATTTTTTAATACAATTTCAAAAAGTTAGATAGTACCTTTAATTGTTGTCACTTTATGTTTATGTTATTCATGCTCCATGTAGCACTACTGCACATGTATCATTGTAGTGGTTTCCTCATGCAGAAAGTGCTTTATTTAATTTTTAAAAGTTAACAACGAGAAGCACACTTTTCCCAGGAAAAAAGTGCAGATTAGTTTTAATGTACATATCCTCAGGGTTGTTTACAGATTGAATTAGACCGCTCCCAACTTGTAAAACCTATCCAAAAATCTAATGACTAAAGAATTGCACGACATCAAAGACTGGCGGTAAACATTCCTTAGATAGAGAGAGTAAATATTGCCTAACTAAACAGCCATTGTTGAAGGTTTTTACAAATTTAAAGGGAAATCCAACCTTGATAGTGGCGTACAATTTTCCCATTTGCTCCAATACACAAAGGACTAAACTTTCAACTTTTCATAAATGTATGACTAGGGATGGTTTGTTCTTTTTAGAGGACCTGTAATAATGTACTCTCCATAATATATTTTGAGTAGTGTCCGGAGGGTGAAGGCGTTTAGGAGAAAACAGAAATAAGTGATATTTTTGTACGCGACAAACGGGAGAGTAATCCGTTACTATGTCACAATCCACTGACAAAATTGATTTGAGATTCGCACAGCTGTAGTGATCTCATATTTCAAACACTCATAACTTTCTTAATATCAGTCTGATTTATTTCAAACTTTCGCCATTCTGTTTCTCTGATTTTTATGAACTTATTAGAAGGGGTGCATCGCCCTTTAAGATAGGACCATAAGGCGAACTCCAACTGGCAGCTAGAAAAGAAAAAGTGTCTCCAGCTCCCGCCCACCAAACCCCAAAAAAAAAACAGGGCTCGCATTATGGCCATGTTGCTTGATGTTTGCTTGTCACATGCACAGGGACGTAAATTTACATGAATGTAATAAACACACACACACACACACACATACAAATTTCCTCTTTTACTCAACAACAAATTTGATTGAAATCCACCCCCTTCTTTAGATGGAATTGATACAGAATTTCATCAAATTCCATTTCCAAATGTCATTAAAAACAGTTAGGTAGTACAATGGGTGTGACATTGTTGTGTGGCTAGGAAGGGATAATATGTGGTGTAATATATGTTCGCATAAGCACCATTATTTCTTTTTGATTTATATAACTTTTTCAAATTAATTAAATCCAAATGCATTTCTGATCTAGCTGTCATTGTTACGAGCATCAAAGCACCAGCGACAACAACAAAAGAGGTCAAACCAATGGCAATCGGATAGATGTAATGCACATATTAAACATGATAGGAATGTTGTACAAAGAAAGCACCAGTAGGCCTAGTCTAATAAGAAATGGGGATGTTGATAGCCCTTCTGGGAGTCAAAAAGGTATTACCCAGTATCTCTGGTTGTACAGCACATGCTCCCTGCAGCAATTATTGCTCTGTGATTATTCGCTACACTGACTGAATTGCTAAATTCAACCCTGGACCCAATACTATACATAACCCTAACCGGAAACCTGACCTAAGACCCGAAGGCAACCCTAACCCTAACCCTAACCCTAGTCCACTGCCTGGACTGTTTCCGTGTCGAGCGCCCAATCAGCTGATATATAACACTCCCTCAACGCTAAACCGGAGACAGTCCTTTCATTCTTACCCGCAACGACGGGTGTATTTCTGGTATAGGGCTATTAGTGGAGCAACCTGCACACACTGTCCGGATGCGTGTAAGGGAGGATGACGAAGACAATTGTAGAATAAAAAATTATAAAAGTGTGCAGAATCTGGACAAACCTAACCCTAACCTCATACTTTGATAAAATAAAGCCCGGAGCAGTTGTCTTTGGAGCAATTGTTAGAGCACTGCTAACTATCTCGTAATCCGGCGAACCAGGGTTCGAAACCAAGTCGATGCGCTAGTGCCCTTTGGTAAGGCATTAATCCTCATTACCAGGTCCGTCAGAGAGGACCTAAAGCCGTCGGTCCTCTGGTTACTTACTAACAAGCATTTATGCTTTCTTATAGTAGTCAGGCAAAATAACCACCACTAAACCACTTATAAACCACTTACAATATCATCATCAACTATAGGCCTGTCAATCTCAGACCACCTATGGTAACTTCAGTGGGCGCGCGCGGACGTAATGCAAGTCGCCACGACACCCATTGAAACACGAGAGGGCTCACTTCCACGCGTCATTTAAAATTCTACCGTGATCATTTTTAGCTCATCATCACAGCGTCATCACCCAACCGTTACGTCATATAGGAAATCCCAGAGTGGTTTCCAAACTCTTCTTTAATAAAAATCAGATGTAATTCATATCTCCTACCACCAAAAGAAATAACAACAATCATATCAGCAATAATAATGCGTTGGCATGCGATTCACTAATATGCCGTCAGCACTTCTGGGTTTGTGTGAGTGGTCACGATCGTGAATTTTGCTCCAAAATATTTCCCTCAAATTTGTAATTTCTCTCTATTCTGTCGGGATTTTTAATGGTTGGAAATCAATTTCATTGAAGTTATGAATACTTTTCTGATAAATACATGACACTCCAGACCATCCTACAGTTTTTTGTGAACAATTGTACGTCTTTCAAAACGACCTTGTCCGGCCCGCGGCCCAGCTATATCGAGTTTGACAGCATTCCGCACACTGTCCCATACATGCATGTATGTGTTATTACAGGCAGTGCACTGCCGTGTATGACCCGTGTGTGATGTTTTATGTGTGTGGATCAGGGGTGCTCATCTCATTAGGGGCATTACCACTGGGGTAAAAATTAATGAAGGACAATATTATTATCAATCGAATGTCCAACAGGACTTTATGGGATGTATGATAATGAAATTTAAAAGATGTAACTTGATCAGAGAGAGGAAAATGATTCATCCCTCATGAGAAATGGCTGATGATGACTTTTTGAAAATTGTGTAGATTAACCCAAACAGCATGGCCAACCCGTCAGAATAATTTGTAGCCAAAGTACCAAAACCAAAAACCTGATGACCTTTTAAAATTATTATTATTATTACTATTACATTAATTAATTCTTTCATTTTGTTTGCATGTCATAGAAGTTTTGGATGACCCCCCACACTTCCCCTACCCTTTGGCCAAGTCTGGTCTCAAAGGCATTTGGTCTACTGGGCTGAAAAGATCTGGTGTCAAAGCAATACATTGATAATTATATATTTTTTTTACAATTTATTTATTTATCTAATTTCCAGGGATATAAGGATATATATAAAGATATAACATAGATAGACAATGACATACAAAAATGATGATAATGATAGCAATAACAATTAAAAAAGACAAGAACAACTGATTGAAAAAGGTGTTTCTTAAAGGAGCAAGAAGGCAAAACAAAAAAGGGTTCAAAATAAAATTGCATATCTCGTATCGTATATAATGTGAAGGACAACGTACATGTATTCTAAATTTACCCTCCGTATGAAGTGAACCACCTGTGGAAAGAACCATGGTATATAGTATTAAAGGACGAAAGGTATAGACCAGTTCTGGTCATGTGATTGCATTGTGAAAGAAATGTTGTGGAATCGATCAGAAAAGGTTGATCATCTAGCATATAAGTATTGCGTGTACTGCAAGGTTCTGGAATCATCAAAATGATAACAAATTTGGCCAAGTCTTGGTAAAGTTACAAGCACTGTACACAGAAAGATCGCGATCGCGATATCTATCCAGTCCAGATCGATATGATAATGTACCAAATATATCAATTAGTAGGCGGTTTCCCGGCAAAATATGTATCATCACGTATTAGTAAAAACATATTCTTTCACATGATTGGTAATAAGAGCTTCCATTTCATTTTTTGAGAGGGGGGGCGTTTTCAAAACTGGTCTATACCTTTAATTTCATATGCCTACATTCAGATGCAAATTACAATGACCATTATATTGCTTAACAATTCATGTCAATTGGG
This sequence comes from Mesocentrotus franciscanus, assembly GCA_037976565.1. Taxonomy (NCBI): domain Eukaryota; kingdom Metazoa; phylum Echinodermata; class Echinoidea; order Camarodonta; family Strongylocentrotidae; genus Mesocentrotus; species Mesocentrotus franciscanus. Next base: position 25,960,089 of record CP137676.1, read on the forward strand.
CAGCATGTCATTTACTTTAATTAATACAACTACAAGTGGATAGATGTTACCTCAGTACAATTACATGAATACAATACATATCACTCTACTTACAGGGAGGTCCAATCATAATAGCAAACAACTCTAAAAGAAAGCAGAACAATCAGAGAAGCAGACTGGTGACAGTTTGAACAAACAAAATGCATGTATGACCCCAAACAATTTAGAAATGAATTGTGTACACGACAAAGGGGAGAGTTATCTGCGACTATGCTACAATCCACTGACCGAATCGCCAATTTGAGATTTGCACAGATGGAGTGATATCATATTTGAAACACCATTTTCATAACTTTTTTTAAAATCACTGGTCCTGTTTATTTCAAACTTTCACTGTTCTATTTCTCTGATTTTTCTTCTTTCATTCAAATGAACTTATTACAAGGGTTGTATGGACTGCCCTTTAAAATGATCAAAGCCTATTTACCTTTTCAGTATAAGTACAGTACACAGTAAAAAACATATGTTAAACCCTACATTTAGTATGAATAAACCTTTAATATATCTTCCTTCATAAAGACTGACTCCACTACTGTAAAATATCCTCTCCTATAATATGTGGCTTCTCGAATGGTTTACAGATATTACACAATACTCTTAATACTAGGCTAGTGAGGCATCACTGGAATATTTCTAATGCAAGTACCAGGGTAGGTGTTGGAAAACTTGGACAACCATACCCCCCCCCCATCCCCCCTCCCCCTCCCTCTTTCCCCATTAGCCTACAATCCCCTCCGGCCCCCTAACGGTGGTAGCATGAATGATAAATTCTGTCATGGGTAATTATTATTACCATAATTAAATGCAATTACACATTATCACACAATCTAGAATAACTCTCCAGAGGAATTCAAATGAGTAGAGGCGCGATGGCTCAGTGGTAGAGCAGTGGTCTTGTAACTGAGAGATCCAAAGTTCGAAACCAAGTCTATGCGCTAGTCGGTAGTGCCCTTTGGTAAAGCATTAATCCTCATTACCAAGAAGACTTAAAACCATCGGTCCCCTGGTTGCTTAATAGTACAAGCATACACATGCTTTCTTAGCATTCAGATAAAACAAACAAACAAATAAACACACAGCAATGTCAGCATAAGAACTACTGGGGGTATGTTAATTTGATTATAAAACTTCACTTCCATTAGAATGATTCTTTTTTTTATAAAGTCTTCTGCAAGTTGAAATTACATTCATTCAACATCATAATTTGCTGGTGGTCTTCTGACGAGAGCATAGGAAGGCAGTTTAAAGCTGAGAATGAAGAATTCCTGGTCTTCAGGGTTCTGTCTATCCTGATGTCACATCCTCTCATACCTCGGGTACCTTTAGAAATAGAATCAAAGCAATGATTATTCACTTAGTATTGTTTGCAAAATGCTGATAAGAGCACAAAAGAATTACCTGTAAAATCAGGAATGCCAAAACATGTACATCTAGTGGCGTAGAGCAAGTCCAGCCATGTGATTAATGTTGATCAGCATGCGTAATATCAAATTCATATTTTCATTGAGTCATTGTTTTAACGTGAAAAAAATGAAAATTTACCTCTAAATTCTTCCACATCAGGACACGACATTATGCAGGAAAAAACTGTAGGATGATAAGTTTTGTTATGTTAATGAGGTACTCATCCTCCTTCACTCCTCTAAAAAAAATTATTGAAAGGAAATTATAAAATAAAACTTACAACATTTTCCCCAAAACCATATATTTTAGATATAATTTTTCCGATTTAGGCACAAAATGTAATCTCATAATTTTATTATATTAAGGACATTTCTCACCCAAAGAATTAATTAACACTTCTTTCAATCTCAAGGTATGAATATTCAGAGTAGGTTGCGGCAATTTTTAGCATTGTTTCTTTTCATTTTTGTGATTGGTTAAACTATGAATTTAGGGTAAATTTTATTTGCATAATTTTTTTAATTAGCGGTTGTTTACAAACATAAATCAAAATGTCAGAAACAAAATGACCGCGCGCATTTGCGCGCATATAGAGAAATACGTGAAACCGAAGTTGCAAAATAAACCGCTATTTTCAGACTCAGGATATTTTCCCGAAGCTCGAAATTGCGTCTTCACCAGACTGATACGCTCATCACAAACTAGCTCGGACGGGCGCAAATTAGCCCGCTATTTCCCAAATAGCTGGCTATTTTGGAAACAAGACCAAGATTTCTCGGGATATTTTCTCGACCAAATAGCCCGCTATAATCGCAACTGCAGGCTGATGAAGACGCAAATTAGCTGGCTAATTTGAGATCGGGCTAGTTAAAATAGCGGGTTATTTTGCAACTTCGGTCTGATTGATGAAGACAGGCCTTATGTGCAAACTATTTGAGTGCATACCTCCTGCATCTCGACACACATGGAGACACAAGCAGATGAATGGAATCTGAAGAATGCATGAACGTTTGCAGTCAAAGTAGAACCTATTCTGTCAAGAGTGGTCACAGACCAGTCAATTTCCATGGTAAACAGACTGGGTACACTTTCTTTCTTCTTTCCTAAATCTCAAGCTCCAACAAGTATGTTGACAGAGTAAATTAGTTGCTACTAGCCTTTGAGGACACTCAATAAAATTTAAATTTAAAGTCAGTGCAAGAAAATGGCACTCGATCACCCCTCCTCAACTCCTTTCAATGAGAGCACTTCTTCAGTTCTGAAAACATGTCTTGACTTCCCATGGACTAATTGCATACATACTTTCATGTATAGGTGATTATGCCTGTCAATGTGATATATTGTCAAGTATTTGCATTTACAAGCATGTGCTAAAAAAAATTGGATGAAACCATGGAGCTAGAAAACAAGGAGTGGGCACTCTGCCCCTAGGGCTTTTCCTATCACTCAGAGCGGGATTATGCGGGATTAGGGGTCCAACGAAAAACAAAACGACCTCTTACGCAACGAGGTCACCCTGGTCGCTATCTCCGGACTTTGATGTCCCATGCGCGATGCCGCTCTGAACTGGCCCTCTCTATGTGGGAACATCGACAGTCCAGTCATAAGGAATCGCGTGTTCATATAGCTAGCTCTATACACATGTCCCTGAATGTCGTTAACGTCATCACATGCGACATACACTCTGATGTTGTGATAGTCTAGGAATTCAGCTCTCAATGGGTGTAAAAATCTCGAAAATCGGCCAACGACAAGGCGAGTTTTGACATGATTATTGTTGAAAATTGTCCATATTTCGTTCCATTTATATTCATATTTCAACGTAATATTAGTTGTAGACCCTGTCTAGCCCGGTGAAAATCATTTTTTAGGCAGACAAATTAGATTTTCTTCTTTATTTTGATGTATGACTCCACCGTTCGCTCCCGTTCGTTCTATTGTGATGACCCATTGAAAACAGTACATTTTGGTCCATTACATGAAATGAGATCAACCGTTGAAAGAAGACTACATTATGCATAGAATAGAATTTATTGACTCTTGCGACCCCCTTCTGGGGTATGAGAGTACAACACATTTACATGTCATGGTAATGATACATAATAAAGAATACAAACGTAGCATAATAATACAAAGAATACAGAATACAAAAAAAACAATACAAATGTATAACGATAAATAGGAATGATCTAAACCTAGGCTATATGCTACACAAAAATACAATATTAAACAAATATGGCAAGTATACATGAAAAGTGGAGAATTCCACATGAGCAATATAAATACAAACAACAAAACACTGCTAACTATCTAAAAAAATTATCAGTTAAAAAAAGTGAGATGTGATTGGATTGCATGTTATTGTGATTGGGTGCATGCAGACTAAAAAATACGGCATAATATTGTCCCTAGAAAGAAAAACCTAAATCACTCTTTGCTTTCCAAAGGACAAACAAAAAACATAATGGAATATAATGCAATAAGATAAAACAAACAAACAATCAAACAAAACTATACTTGACGTACAGCAAGACTGTACTACAACATTCCTTTTTATGGGTGACATGATTATGATTGGATTGCATGTTCAGATTTATTTAGACCAGCAAAATATGACATTATTATCCTTAAGAAGAGTACTAATTTCTTCAGCTGTCCTGTACCGGAATATAAAAATAAATTCAACATGTCTATTAATGTGCAAGGGCGTTTAACTATTACTTTACGACCTAAATATAACTCTCTTTCTTTTCTGAAAAAAGGGCAAACAAAAACATAATGGTATTCATCACCAGACTAATGCATATCACAACATGGGCATTCTATACTAATTTCATTAAAAGCTTCTTTGAATCTGTTATTATTAATTGGTAAACGGTGTGACCTACATTTAAAACGGCTGAGCAATGTTATTCTCTAAATACCTTTCAAAGAGAATCATTTTTAAAGATCCTATAATTTTGGCATGCACTGTTGCCATCACAGTCATCTTGTTTTGAAAATGATCGTTTAATCTCAACTTCAGAGTGCTCAGTATCCAACTATTGCTAAATCCTTCCCCGTGCTTTAGCCAGACAAGAGGAACAGCGTGGTTCAATATTTCAATACAAGATAACCACTTGAAATAATTAGACATATCTACATTCTGACTAATTAACCTTTGCAAAAAATAAAATTTGACTGAATATTTATAGGGGAACCTTTTACTATTCTTAACCAGAAACTATAACCATTCGATGTTTGATACCGTTAGCTAAACATGCCTTAATTCCCAGTTTCTCCATATACCATACAATCTGGTGTAAATTTATTTACACACAACGCTGACCTGAGAAATGTTCTGTGAAATATTTCAATTTGACTCAAATCTTCATATCTCCACACTTCACATCCAAGTTGGTCTAACAATTCAAATCGAATATCCAATGGCAGTTTAATTGAGTCTTTGAACCTTTAATGACATAGAGAAGAGGGCTTGCATATGGCCTGTGATACCTGAAAAAATGGGTAGGGGCAGGAGATGAGACCTGGTAGGGGTTTCGAGGCTTGAGCGGCACACCCGTCCAAACCAATTCTGAGTACCCCGGGTTTAAAAGCTGCCATGTTACGGGATGTAAACATATCCTACAATGCACCGCACATATGCAAGCGGTTCCGGTTGATCAACCGACCTTGCGCATGCGCTATGTGATCTTATTTACCACCGATGCGACCAGGCGGCATTAATCCAGCTTAGTGGAATGATCGCTTGGGGACCGCGGCACCAGGGATAGTTCAAAGGACCCTAATCCAGTTTTCTCTCCTGGTCTTTTAGCTCCATGATGAAACATTTAACAACATTCATTGGGGCACTAATTAATGTAAGTGTTACTGGGAGGGATGCTGTTTCTGTGCAGTTGTAATGTAAATTGACTTGGGGCAACCTAAATATGGCATAACTATTGTTATGTGCTAAAGGAGCTTTTTTAATATTTGAAACATTCATGTTTTGCAGAATATGACTTTTAATAATGACGTCATGTGTGATAACATGGAAGGATAGTGTTTGTTTTTTTTCCATTTCAAATAATCAATGTCTCGCCAAAATTATCAAGTTCATAAGGTAATGAACTTGGGTGTAAGTATCATCTGACTAGACCCAGAAGAGTGTCAAGTAGTGAAATTTTATAGAGATTTTCTGGCTTTTTACAGGAGATATGATTTCATAGCAATGATGAGATTTGGCAACAATATGATATGACATGATATGACAATGATTTATGAAAGCTCAAATGTCTGTTTTCCTGAAGTCTTGCTTCATATTAAATCTAGAATTGAGCTTTAGACAGTTGTCCAGTGGAAACCTTGTGTGAGGATGTTGTCTTGTTTAGGGTCAGTAAAGGTGTAGCCAACATTCTGTGAATTATGCCTAACTCTGCCAATATGCCTTTTGGATGTATGAGAAGTTTATTAATATATCTTGAAGGCTACCAAGTATTGTCTGGTTTGACCACCATAATTGTTCTCCAGGTGGATTTCAAAGAGCTGACATTATTGTTTCCAAGGTAGGGTGTTCTTCACAGTCTATAGATGGCACAGAGAGTGAACAATTGTCAATGGAAAGAATTCCTCGGGCCATGTGGACAATATACACCTACTTGTCAAAATTTACTCATCCGTCTACTGAGTCTAGGTCCAGGGCTTAAATTAATCCAAGGCCACCAAGGCCATGGCCTTGGATGCCCTTTTGATTGGCCTCAATGCCCCTCTCATTGGCCTTGGAGATTTTTTGTGCCCTTTCCAATTCTTCCTATTTGTGCTGTAATATAGGAATGTGCCCTACAGAAAAGTGGCCTTGCCCTAAAAATATTGAAATTTAAGGCCTGTAGGTCTAATACTGTTTTCACACTGGCAAAATTTTGCTTAATCCCGTACTATAGGTGGGGCTAAAGGGGGGTCGTAACCCCACCTATAGTCCGGGGTTAAAACTTATTCCACTTTCTGTTCAGACACGTATTTACCAAAGTGGGCTAGCCCCACCTATAGTACGGGGTTAGCTGGCCCTGCAAAATAGCAGGGCTAACCCCGCAATTGTGGTGCTAACTCCGCAATTGCGGTGCCAAGCAAATGAATGAGAACAGAAACGGCAAAATCAAAAAGAACTTCAGCGACACTGTCTTACAACCGTTTGCAAAGGCTTACGACTGTTTTGCAAACGCTAACGACTGTTTTGCAAATGCTTGCAACTGTTTGCGGAAAAAAAAATTCGCAAAGAAATTTTGAACATGTTCAAAATTTCTTGTTCAAAATTTCTTTGCGACTGTTTGCGACAATAAAAACTGTTTGCGAACTTTCTTGCAACCTTTTACGAACCCTGGCGAAACCCCAAATTCGCTATGTTCGCAAGCATTCGCCACTCAGTGAGATACCCCCTCGAAATCCACATTTTAATCTGTTGTGTTTATAATGAAGGCACTATTAAATTCATTGAGGCATATGCGCCTTGTGGCATATAAATGTCCAGCTTATTCAGCTACTTTATTTATTTGTATTTAGGTTTATCTTTACAAATGAATTCCATTCTCTTCTAGTAGATATAAATACATACACTGTAAGTAGCATATGTGGCTTTGTAGGGGTGCACCACCCCCTGTGCCCCTGGATACACCACTGTATATACCCCTTGATATTATGATGTTATGTTAAACTTCTCCTCTTTCAGTTTGCCTACACTATAGTATAGACCCAGTTGGGTATTAATATTTCTTCAATTTACCAGAGCTTTCACTCACTGCTTCTGTGTATTTTTTTTTTGCTGATGTAAGGCCATTTAAAAAAAAAAATGTTTAGCGTCCTGCCTTTGTAAAATAGGAAGGAGGAGGCCCTTTTTTTCTTCTTTTTTTCTTTCAAAATGGCCACTCGGTACATTTTCCCCGACTGGCTGGACAGCCAGTTGGGCTGTTTTTCAAGGTGGCCACCAGCAGTTATGTTTTTTTTTTTTAATTCAGAAAAAGACCATATTAGCAGTATGTTTTCATGTTTTTTCTTATAAAAAAAAATTGAAAAAAGCAGGCGGCCCCAAAAGGAAGCGGGCGGGGACGCTAAACATGATTATTTTTTTTAATGGCCTAATAAGATCGGAAGTGAGTCCTTATACACACGCCACATAAACAAACTTACTCCCAAATGACATATCATTGACAACATTTTGGGGCATTCAGGGTGATGTATTTTTAATTCAGTTTATTGTCCTGTCTGGTGTTGGTCATGGTTGGTTAATGGGATATCACACTCAAGAAAGCAGATTATGAGGATCAAGAATATATCCTCGATCTTATCCTAAATTCTCATGAAAAAATCCTTCTTATGCGGCCTTTAATATTTTAATTCCAGGCTCATCACCATGCAGAGGTGAAGTATCTAAATACAGCCCCCTTTTGAAATCACTGAGGCATTTTGTAGATGCTATTCTTGAGGCAGACAGCTTTCACGGAATCCTTATAAGATAAAGAGGTGGGGATTGGTGAACTGTTCAAGCACAATGAAACAAGATTACATCAATACCTGGTTACTGGTATGATCGCATGGTACCGGTTTATTCATTCCAATATTATCTGCTGAAAACCTGAAGGATGTTAACTTGATGGAACATTATGTAAGTTGCTGCAGGATGCAAGACTCTTCGGCACCTCATTGGGACACAAGGTTGCCCAAAATTTTGTACAGACCCCAACATTTCTGTATTTTACCATGGAGCTTATGCAGAATACAGACTCTAAAAAAAAAAATCTGGAACCCCCCCCCGAGTATGTTTATTTGACTATTTGAAAATGTAATTTCTGTCCTTGACAAAAGTCAAGATTAAACTTTCCTTTAACTTGCTGTGGGGAGGGTTGCTGAAAAAAACAACACAACAACAGAGAGTGCTACAGCGCCTCTTGCATCCTCCCCCTTTCTCCGCCTTCCAGAGCAGTGCTGTAGAGTCCTGCCCACAAAGAACTCTAATCTACACTCAGCTTTTCACTTTTCAACATGCTCTGTGACTTTCTGAACAATATAAAGAATACAATGTCATTTTCTTTTTTTAGTAGTGGCTGGAGAAGTGTCATCATTGTTTGTCTATCTTTTTTTTTCTTTCGCGTTTACTTGAGAAGACCATGTAGTGATTGCTTGAGAATAACCGAAGGAAAGAAATAAACAGTTTCAGGGGCACAGGTCTATTTTATCTGGCTTCCAAAATCTTTTTTTTTTAAGTGGGAGTCCAAATGGCAATATATACCTTCACAATAGCAATGTGTTGACAGCAAATATACTTTACTATTCAAATTGAATGAAGACAAATAGAATAACCAATGTTACTTTACTCCAATCAGTACTGTTGCAAGCTTGATCTATGAATGACAGAAGCAGAAAAAGTCAGATATTTGGTAAAAAGTAGTAAAAAAGAAAGTTTGGTTGATAGATAGAAACAAGACATACCAATTGTTGTACAGAATAATAGCCAAATGGCAAGGCTCCATACAAAGCTTTTTCCTGTCTATTTTTTTTTAAATGAGAGCCCAATGGCAGTATATACCTTCAGAATAGCAATGTGTTGACAGGCAACTGTTCTGAGATAAAAATTTACTTTGCAAATATACTTTATAAATATACTTTACAAATATATTTTACAAATATACTTTACTATTCAAATAAAATGAAGACGAATAGAATAGAATAGAATTTTTAAAAACTTTTTTTTTAAACTTCAGTCAGTATTGTTGCATGCTTGATCTATAAATGACAGAAGCAGAAAAGGTCAGATATTGTTAAAAAGTAGTAAGAGAGAAACTATGGTTGATAGATAGAATCAAGACATACAAATTGTTATACAGAATAATAGCCAAATGACAAGGCTCCATACAAATAAAATAACTATAAAATTCAAAAGGAAATTTGTCTTTTCGTTCATTCTGCTTTATTAAATGTTTGTTTCCCTTGTCCAGGTGTACAGGAAAACGTTAGGAAGCATTGTCGGGTTCAAAATGTTTTCAGATGCTTTCCTGCTCTCACTCACTAGAAAGGTAAGTTTAATGGACTATTCACCCTACCGCAAATACAATATTCGACTGTAGATGGCGACATTCCTTCCCACACTGCGCAGGTCAGCACATGCGCAGATACTGTACTGGGGAAGACGATAAGACAAGGTTTCTTACGGCTTCCATAGAGACAGCAGTGCCAACTAATTCCTTATTTTACAACCCATTGTATTTGTATGGGAACCGAAAGTGCCTTTGCCAAACATACCCATGGCCGGTGCTGCCCTCTCTGGCCAAATACCATAGTTGCGGTACTGAAATTATGTTCACTCTATCTTTAACTTTAAAAGATATCAGAACTTCAAAGTGGTTTTTAGTAGCAACTAGATAACCCAGTCACACAAATGAGACGGACAACACACTGAACAGGAAATTCCATTATCCTGAATGGCCAAGAATAAGTCAGTCTGTAGTCGGAATTGCGATGTGACTGAGGCGCCAATGGATAACTACAGATTTTTGACATATTACATGTACATTTTAGCTAGAGATCAACTTTCACTTTTTCATTATTTGCATTTTTTGTTCTTTTGTGTACTGGTAACCTTTAATTCTTTTAATTTGTAAAGAGCCACCAGAGGCAAAATAAAAAAAATCACAGGTTGAAACAAATGTTAATTTATAGGTAAAAATTATGCTGTTTTGAAATGAAAAATAAAAGTTATTTGCTGTTTCAAATTGCTAGGTCAACGTCCCAGATGTGGAGTTTTTTATCAACCTCGGGGACTGGCCTTTAGAGAAGAGGGACCCAGAAGATGGACCCCTCCCCATTCTGTCCTGGTGTGGTTCAACAGACTCGACGGACATTGTTCTACCAACCTACGACATCACAGAATCAACATTAGAAACTATGGGAAGGTACGTACTCCTGAACATATGTGGGTCCTGGGGAGTGTTTCACAAAGACTAAGATCGACTTAAGTTGGACTTGAACTATGGCAGGCCGTTCATGCCACTAGTTCCTCTAACCATTCCTGGCATTGGTTTCTCAAGGGACGTACAAATCGTGGTCACAAATCTTCAGAATTTACTTTTTTTTTGATAGTTCATTATTAAAGGAAAAATATTTTCTAAAGATCATAATTGAGAGACCAATGGTGATCGAGAGCAACCAGTGGCATGAATAGCCAGCCATAGTTCAAGTCCAACTTTAAGTCGATCTTAGTCTTTGTGAAACACCCCCTGATAACATAATAATCAACTAAACAATCAATTGTAAACATTTATTGTATCTCCGATCTTGCTGTGGTTGATTGTATCTTACCATACAGTGGCTCTGTTTACACAGCCCAAAAACCAATTTTAAAAAAATCATTGTTTTTTTTAATTTTTACTACCATATAGACTACTGAGACAACCAATAAAAAACTGTTGGTGTTCGCTCATTTTGGTTGTTTGGTGAGTAGTGCGCTTGTGCGACTTGTCACGGAGAGTCACGTGACCAAAAACAGGAATTTTGTTTTGAGAGCAAGCATTTACACTGCAAAAATTAGTGAAATTTCTGCCGGAGTTTTTTGAAAAACATTCGATTTTAAAGTTACAATGCATTGAGGAGATACAATTGATTTGGGGGAGATTTTTAAAATATTTATTTACAGGGCCCAGTTTATGTCTGATAATTAATGTCTATAGAAGTTTTTATTCTGGTTGTACTACCATACATATGTGTATTGAATGGGACCATGTAGTCAGTCACCTAGAAAATAAGTTTGTGTACACTGAGGATTTATAAAACTAACCCACACCCCTCAACCTTACCAGGCATTCTGGTTTTTCAAACCTATGTACGCAATTGGTAATTGTTCCCCTTTAACAAAAGGATTGTACTTTTAAAAAAAAGGTTAAAACACAATAGGATTACTTCGAAAAATCTATCTTAGGCATTTTCAATGGCCTTGTGCATCACCTATTCAAATGTGCGTTCACGACCATGACATATAATCCGAACATGATATCTATGGAACATACAATAGGTCATTCAAATTGGCCTTGAGTTGATTTATCGAAAAATAATTATGATTATGTTTCAAGTGAATCTTTTCACTGTAAAACCCAGGTATTTATAAGTAAATGCTGAACAGAATCCTTCATTGCCCCTGATTTTTTCTCACCATTTTTTTTTTTTTTTTTTTTTTGGGGGGGGACACAAATTATAGGCAACATGTGCTTCATTTTGTTGAGAGTGCCTCAAGCCAGTTTTCAAAACTGGACCCTATGGAATTTTTTTTCTTCTAAAATTTTGTTAGAGTTGATTCAAAGACTTGAATAGAGTTATATGGTTGCACATGCTCACGCACATGTAGTCAGGATTTTATCATTTAATTTGGATGAAGTTGAACGGATTCAAGTTTACTGCCAACTCACATTTGCATTTCATAAACATGTGCTAGTGCCAATGAACGTCTTGTTTTAATCAGAATACTTATCAGTACTTGCAGATTTTGTTGAAGTTCTCAGTAATCATACCCAAAGAATCATTGTGCATCTGGCTCACTGATTTTGTTTAGGTAAAGGGGAAGTCCACCCTGATATCAAGTTGGTTTTAATAGAAGCAGAAAAATGAGAGGAATATGTCAGTGAAAGTTTGAGCAAATTCCAATTAAAAATAAGAAAGATATGAATTTTTGAAGGTGCAATCAATCAAACACAAATTGTCAACTCTGTGAGATATCTTGCAAGCTCCCCTGCCGTTTGCTATGTTCTAAGAAATTCAGAATTTTTTATTTTCTCTCAAGAAGATTTCCAGTCATACGTAAGTATACCATAAATATCATTACTGAAAATATGTTTCTATACAACCCCTGTTTGAAACAAGTCTATTCCATCATCAATAACAAAGAAAATGAGAATTTATGAAGTTTTATGTACAGAACAAATGGAGGGGAGCTCGCAAGATACCTCACAGAGTTGACAATTTGTGTTTGATTGATTACACCTTCAAAAATTAATATCTTTCTTATTTTTTATCGTTTTTTTCTCAAACTTTCACTGACCCTTTTCTCTTATTTTTCTGCTTCTATTAAATCCAACTTAATATCAGAGTAGACTTCCCCTTTAATATTCTTAGGCGGGATCTTCCGCCCACAGCACAGAAATGGATAAGGGTCTGAATAAGATTAGCTCAAGCTGAAGAGTCCTTCAATAATTATGCTGCAGCAAATTGGCAATCCTCCGAGAAAAAGTCAACCTTTTAAACCTTGATGACAGGATTTTGGCAAGAGTGCAAATGCACTTTTCATCATGTTTTGAGTGATCTAATCATTGACCATGCATTCCAAATTTGCCTGTAGTCTTGATGCTTGAACCGAAGGTGCAGTTGTTAAATGTAGCGAGTCGAGAGTCTGAAAATACCTGAAGGCATTGTGTCTATTTACAAATCTCTGTAGTTGTGTACTTTTGTATTGTATGTTTGAAGCCTGAAAGGGGTTAAATAATATGAGTTAACACTGTTCTTGCTTCAAACAGATGATATGTGAAAGGGTTATCCAACATTTGAAACAAGTTGAGTATCATGTGTATGTTTGGAGCCTGAAGGGATTAAATAATATGAGTTAACACTGCTCTTGCTTCAAACAGATGATATGTGAAAGGGTTATCCAACATTTGAAACAAGTTGAGTTTCTTGTGTATGTTTGGAGCCTGAAGGGATTAAATAATATGAGTTAACACCGCTCTTGCTTCAAACAGATGATATGTGAAAGGGTTATCCAACATTTGAAACAAGTTGAGTTTCTTGTGTATGTTTGGAGCCTGAAGGGATTAAATAATATGAGTTAACACCGTTCTTGCTTCAAACAGATGATATGTGAAAGGGTTATCCAACATTTGAAACAAGTTGAGTTTCTTGTGTATGTTTGTAGCCTGAAGGGATTAAATAATATGAGTTGACACCGTTCTGGCTTCAAACAGATATCCAACATTTGAAACAAGTCGAGTTATGTGAAGGCAGAAAATTTAGAAAAAGGATGAATGGTGAAAGTTTGAAAGGAATTAGTCAAAGAAGAATTAAAGGGAAATCCAACCTTAAGAGCAAACAACTTTAAAAGAAAGCAGAAAAAATTGGAAGCAAACTGACAAAAAGTAAGAAAGTTATGAATATTTGAAAGTCGTAATCACCATAAGTAGTAAACCTATGGAAACTTCAAATTGGCTTCATCAGTAATATCAATGGGATGGATTGCCAGACAACATTCCCATTCGTTCCAATGCGCAAAATGACTAAAATTTCCTTTCTTTCCCCTGAAAACTTATGACTCAGGAATGTCTTTTTTCTTAGAGGACCGATAACAATATACTTTCCGTAATACATTCTTCTATCTTCTTATGGAAAAAAAGTGAAAATATTTTTAGGCTAAGGATTTGGAACAAAAGATCAATAATATACCGTATATATTCAGAGTTGAGAATTGTAAAGAAAATAAAAATCATTTTTGCTATTTTTGTACTAGTTTTTTTATTTCATCCTGACCAATAATCAATTACTACACAATACTTGTACGCTTGTACTGATTTTCTCAAAGAAGAACATGTATAAAATCCACACTTATATAGTGACAAGTGCCACACGATACATCTAAGACATACTGATTATTTGAAGAAGCCAAACATTATGTCAATATTATGTCAACACTATGTCTCCATGATAGAGTCAATGTTTGTAGATGCTTGAAGTGTGCTATCATTACATTTACCTTACAATACATATTACATTAGGCCCTTAAAGGTACTATGTCCCATTTGCAGGCCAAAAATATGAAAAGGTTAAATTTCAACGGCATTTGAAAGACAATACTAATTTAGAACTTCCCTAAAAAAAGGGGGGGCTTGAAAATGTCTTTAAGTGGGAAAATAACGACTATTAGTTGTCGAATCGACTTAGGATCTATAGAGCCAGTAAGTAATAGTCTGATTTTTCAGACCATTGTACCGAATGGTCGTACGTTTTATGCTGCGCAAAGATTCAATCAGTTTAATTTTGGCCATTACAAGAAGTGAGTTATTGATGTAGACAAATGCTCATGTACCCTTTACAGCTCATTTTATGTATATTATTACCAAAGATGAAAAAGCCAGTCAGTCACTCAATAGTGTCTGACAGTGAAGTCTAGCAAGTAAACGGGTTTCCTTGCATAATTTGAATATTAGGACACTGCTAACGTTTAAATTTCACAGATAGGACATACATGACATATTCATAATTCCTGCAAAGTTCTACAGAATTTGATGTTGTCTGCAAAAGGGACATAGTATCTTTAACATGCAATGTGGGAACGTCAATATTGGCACTTTGGTACCATGGTTATATAAATAGCCTTGTCTTTTTCATCCCCATTTTCATCAGAATCCATTGCAATTACCGGTAAAGGGTCTTATTGGAGGTCATTCTGAAATAAATGAGAGTAAGAAATTAAGTCTTCTAGCAAGACTAAAATTTGCCAAGTTGTTGCCAATTTGAGGGAGCGTTCCAAACCGTTTCCTTCCTGTGCCAGAATCAGACAAAGTGGAAGTTATTTGCGCCATTCCGCTTCCTCCCCAGTCACTGAAGTCTCAGTGTTTGGGTATAATCTTAAAGGGAAGGAACAGTTTACTTGCATTATTTATCCCCAAAACAAACACTGCAATGTGTAGAAAAAAATTCAAAAAACCCAGAAAAAAAAAAACATTGTACATATAGGTGTAGTCTCAAACAGTTGAATTTGGTAGTTAGAATATGCTTTATCTTTTCAACTGCATGTGATCATGTCATCCATAAAAATATGTGATTATTGGGAATGGATTACTAGAGAGCAAATGTGATGTATGAAAAAACAAACAATCAATACAGTGGTGTATCTAAAAATTGATGAAAGGGGTGGGGGTCTTGGGATAGAAAATCCTTCCATGGGGGGATAATGTATCTGGGCAGCCCCATATTCTGTAGAGCCATTGCAGGTTGTATTGATATCCCCCTCCTCCTGGCCCTTCAAATGGGTGTGCGTGTGGGGGGGCAGCATACACCATCTTCATCCAGTGTCTGATATGCTCCTTGTCAAATTTTAGTAAAATGCTTTATGTTTATTGAATCTCATGAATTGAATCTACATGTAGATGCTTTACACCCACCCAAGTTTTAATGTTAATAAACATGTTACTCAATCAAAACTTGCTTGAAGATGTAACCACTATCTTGACTTATTTTTTTCATTGGTACCTCATAGAACCTTGGATGATTGATACCGTACAAACACTGCAGAGTTATTCACTGATGTGAAGGAAAAAACATAAACCTGGGTTAATCTGCCTCTGAAATTCTAAAAGTGCAACCGGAAATGAAAAAGAGCCCGTGTGAAAACAATTTCAATCAGTGAATCGATTTTCAATCTCTGAGCACTATAGAGGAGTGCATTTTAGCTTGATATTTATCTTCCACAACATAATCTCATGTTTGACTGTTTGTACTGTGTCATAGTAAGTCTGTATGAAACCATGAAGATGTTTAATAGCGACATCACTTTCTGTTTGTACTGGTTAGAAAGGAGCCGTTTCCTGGGCCTGTGGTATGCAGTCTTTGAGAGTGGTTCTCATTGATATCAAAAAGAAAGAAAAAACAGAAGCCATAAAAAAAGTGAAACGCCCAGAATTTGTCTTGTCTGGGATTGTCCGATATTTGCTGTAGTCTTCTTAAACAACGGCAATACAAATATTGACAAAGAAGGACGGGCATTAGCGGTTCTTGTGTATTAGTAAATGAGTGTGAATCCTGAATAGTAGAGAGAGAGAGAGAGAGAGAGAGTATTCGGTATAAGGAATGCAGAGGAGAAGGCACATGCAGACCCATGCAGTATCCCATCCAAGTCTTTATTGTCAATCACAACCTGTTTTTTATTTTGTTCTTTTAGCTTCCGCTTATCTATATATTAATACGCAAAATCGTCGCGGGGGGTACATAACGGTCTATGAAGGTGCTTTTTCTGACATCAAAAACGTCTTTCCTCGACCGTGCCCACCTTTGCCGTTCTTGGAACTGTGACACAATTCCAAGTGGACCCGCTCCCGCAGTCCGCGTGCCACGTCAACCCTGTGGTCGCCATTGATGTCGTTAAAAGAAAATTATTAACAAAACAAAAAATTGATAGCATAATATTTACAACCCCCACCCTCCCTAGAATCCTGTGGATTTTCCACGGGTCCTGCTAGTATTGTCTTATTTCAGATTCTGTTCATTCTTGAGAGTTACTCTGATATGTGCAAGACAAAAAACTTTAGTATGTCTGTCTGTTTGTAGTACCAATCATCTCTTTTTGTTTCTTATTGTTTGTCTAGTCTCATTGGTGCGACTGGGGTATCACTTTGAAATTGTCTTTTTTCAACAGGGTATCCCTTGACATACTGTCAGTACAAGCCAACACGGGACCCAAATGGGAGAACAAGACGGAAAAGCTTTCTGGAGGGGGCGGGACAGTCGACGTGAGAGGCTGAACCTTGTCAAGCTGTCGCGAAGACGACCAGAACTCCTGGATGCTGCCCTCACCAATTTCTTCTTCTTCAGGAACGAGGAGGCGGAGTACGGTCCCAAGGTCAAACATGTGTCCTTCTACGACTTCTTTAACGTAAGTTTATCTGGGAGTTTTGGAGGTTAAGGAATTGTTGGGGTAGTGTTTTTGTTCACTTATGATAGAATCACATGTAAACTTAAATTTGAGGTGGCAGTTTTAAAGATACTATGTCCCTTTGCAGACAACATCAAATTCTGTAGAACTTTGCAGGAATTATGAATATGTCATGTATGTCCTATCTGTGAAATTTAAACGTTAGCAGTGTCCTAATATTCAAATTATGCAAGGAAACCCGTTTACTTGCTAGACTTCACTGTCAGACACTATTGAGTGACTGACTGGCTTTTTTCATCTTTGGTAATAACATACATAAAATGAGCTGTAAAGGGTACATGAGCATTTGTCTACATCAATATCCCACTTCTTGTAATGGCCAAAATTAAACTGATTGAATCTTTGCACGGCATAAAACGTCGGACCATTCGGTACAATTGTCTGAAAAATCAGACTATTACTTACTGGCTCTATAGCTCCTAAGTCGATTCGACAACTAATAGTCGTTATTTTCCCACTTAAAGACACTTTCAAGCCCCCTTTTTTTAAGGGAAGTTCTAAATTAGTATTGTCTTTCAAATGCCGTTGGAATTTAACCTTTTCAATTTTTTGGCCTGCAAATGGGACATAGTACCTTTAAATTTCAAGGTTTATCTTGGAGTTACTGACCATGCGGATGCACTCATGGTTTTGAAACTATAAGTTTTGTTTGAAGTTATAAACCACTATAGCTATCTTATAGTGAGTGTGTTCTGGTGGTGGGTGGGGGCGGGTCCTTACTCGGGTTACTTGCCGTTCAAAAGAAAATAGCTTTGGGGTTAGGCCGGCTTGTAGTTTAAAAACCTGCTCACCTGGCTTGTACTTTCAAAATGTGAATACTTGTTGTTTCGTTCCTATGTGAACCGATGAGATTGGTAGTGGATCTTTGTTTATAACTTTGAGGTATCACAACGTAACTACGACAGCTAGTCCCATTTGAAAATACCTATTGTGAATGTGACAATAGCCATTCTGGGAAGGTGGACTATCTGTCATGATGTGAACTCTCTGTCGTGATGTGAACTCTCTTCCTTCTTCTGATTCTTGCACAGCTAGTAAAATAGCAGATTTTATTACTTTTTTTAGCCATGGCGGCATGCATGCTCTATAGTACTATCCATTCACATAAAAGTGTATTTATAAGGATTACACTTTATTTTTCTCTCTTGAACAGCAAGTCATCCTTTTGATTCACAAATAAAGTCACAAGGGCCATTAAGGGGCTGCTATTATGCAATGACATACTAGCCTATAAACCCCTGATATGAAAGTGGGAGTATAATCTTGGCTGAATGGCTTTATAATGCTGATTTCTAAATGCTTTAGAAAGTGCCTAATAAAGTGGTGTTTGTATTTGCAGAGTTATTTTTCATGGTGTAATGGTTGATTGTGTAATTAATCCTGTCATTCACAAATCACAAATAAAGTCACAGGGGCCTTCAAGGGGCTGCTGTTTAATTGAAGAGTTATTTTTTTATGGTATAATGTTGATGGTTCATTGAGTAAGGATTAGACCACAGCAGACTTGAACAGCTAGGGCTGCTATTATGCTATGACGTACTCTATAAACCCCTGATATGTGACAGTTTAATCCTGGCTAAATGGTTCTGATGTATACCGCTCTGAGTGCAGAGTGAAGTTATAGTGATACTGATACCATTCATGTTTAAAGGAATAGTTGAGTTCTGTTGCAGAGGGCGCTACACAAAATAATTTTTTGTGAGATAATGAAAGACTGAGTGTTAAATTTGAAAGAACATACAATTTAAATGACAAAATCATCTTTGGTTGATCAAAATCGGTTCAGAGACGGCTGAAATATCCATATATAACGACTTCTAATATTTTTGGTGGGACACAAATATTCAATAATTTGAACCAGCCGTTGAAAAGACGAAATAGCACCTTATACATTTTATTCCAGCCAATGCCGATGTTGGCTTTTTGTTGGCTTTTTCGTGTTGGTTATAATACGCACAACCAGACGGCCCGTGTATTGTTATTATTAATTAATTAATTAACGGTCACCGTATTTTTTGGAAAGTGGAGCTGAATTGGTATGATCGTATTGGCTAAATTTCACACATTTTGGGGTCTAAAATTACCTTCATAGCAATTTTAGGTCCTAAAAGAGCACTAGAAATTTCATAAATAAGAATAACAGCAATAACCATGCACTTTGAAGGCATTTGCAGTCTTAAACAAGAACTCAACTATCCCTTTAAGCTTTTCTGTTTTTATTACCTCATCAAATGTGATGATCATAATCATTAAAAACAAAACAATAAAAGGCTAGATCTAGTAAGTACTTTGCAACTTCACTGCAGTAGTCTGGGAATATAGAGTAGGGTATGACACTGAACTTGGAGATATCTATCAGAAGTCTGGAAAAGTATTTTTCATGACCAGATCAATTTTTAGAACTATTGAAATTAATTCCAAGTTTCTAATCCCTCCTCCTCCTTCCCTATTTCAACCCACCTCAATTTTTGCGTTATTTGATAGTCTTGCTCAGAAATGAAATTAATAAGAATCTGAGCATATCTAGACAATAGACATGATAAAATTCCTTTTAATATTTTAATGTGAGATTGCCATGTTTTGAGCTTCTGTAGAGCATAACAATTTTGTTGTTGAAATTGACCCAATAGCATTTCTATACAGAGAAATTTAGATATCAAATATCAAATAACATGGAACACCCTCCTCCCCATAAAAATAAAAATCTGGGATGTGAAACAAGGGGTGCGTTCAAGCGACACTTTTTCACCCTAGAAACACGGTTTTCAAAGACGTTTAGTTTAAAACATATGGTTGCGTTCAAGCAATTTCAAGCGATTTTTCGTCAGTCGTAAAAATAAACGTGTTTAAAAACGCAAACATGAAACGCTGAAAAAGATGCGTTTTATAACGTGATTCTGCAGAATCATGGTCGCTAAAAAATCGCTTGAACGCAACAGAGATCTCAATCATGATTCTATGACGTCGTTATCTATTGTATATATTATCGCTATCTATTATATATATTATCGCTATCTATATCTATTCTTCCCGGGTGGGCTTGAAATGAGCGAGAATCAGCGTTGATGGAATATCGCTTGAATGATCTCCCGTAGTAACCGTGTTTTGTAACGGCGTTTTGATTTGTGATTCATGTTTGTGATTCTAGCTTTAAAAAATCGCTTGAATGCACCCAAGGTTACTTAGTCTTAGTTTGATGACTAAGTGATGGACAGTGTCCCTTGTCTAGCAAAAGAATACTATATCCTGAAAGGCTTAATTTTGATGTCATATAAGACATATCAAAAAAATATTGTCACTTAGAGGTGACTTAGTGACTGACAGATAATATGTACAATTGGGAAGCATGACGTATGTGAGAATTTGAATTCATGTTTATTTTTAGTGGCAGATGATTTGACTGGAGTATTTTTTTTGGTGACAGATCAGATGACATACCGTAGAAGGATTTACTTGAATTACAGACTGAAATCTGAAAAAGTAGAAATGACCTGTCAGTCTTGACTATTTTAGCCATTTCACATATTTATTTATTTTCGATGCAAGGACAAGAAAACATATAAAGAAAAGGAGAAGAGGGAAAACGAAAACTGATACTTCTGTGCACCATATGCAGAGAGCAGGATAACATCACTCCCTATTTTGTATATAGTTAGCATCCTTCTGTCTGTCAGCAGAAAAATTTAAAGGGAAGCATATATAGCTTTGAATTTACAGGACTCTGAAAGGGGTGTATGCAAACTTAATAATTTAATGCATGTATGGATTTACACCCCAACAATTCTTTTAACGAAAGAAATCAGAATATTCCAGGACAGAGTCAGAGATAAGATTGATAAGACTGAAATTAAAAATGTCTTATTAGTTCATAGATTAGCTAAAGAAGAAGTATCTCTCTGCAGGTAGGTTACATGTACTATTGAATGACTCGGGAGTAAAGTGAAATATCCAGTAGGAAAATAAATCAATTAAATTTAAAACTCATTAGGACTCTATAATTGCAAGGTTGATGGCTCATTACATTGAGTTCCTATTTCTTTGAATTCATGGCTAGCTCCACTACCCCATTTTCCTATTCTTAATCTTACAGGTTCATTAGCCCCAAAATGAAATCAAATTAATTATCGTACTACATGCTAATGAGTAATGAACTTAAATACGTCATAATTTTAAGGAGGAATGACTGCTGATAAACCAGAAAGTTAGAGACTCTGGCTTGCATAAAACTTAATTTCAAGACAAATTTTGCGAGTGGTCCAAATGGGATCACAACACTGCATTTGTGAAAGTCATCAAAGTTTCTGTCTGCATTTGTGAAAATTCCTGGGCTTAACAATTACAGTACATCAAATAAGCCTATATGCACATGTATTAATTGAGAGCTTTGTATTTAGACCAATTTCCTTCATATGCATAAAAGGGTGACAAGTGATTTAAATTTCACCCCCAAAATAAACTAAAAATAAATAAAGACATGGGAAATGAACACCTACATTTTGATTCATAAATCACAAACTTTCTTGAATCACATACAGAAAGTCATCTTGCAGAAACAGACCTCCAGATAAAATCAGGGAAGGAATGAAATTTGTGTCTAAACCATAAGCCAGGTGACAGAGAAAATGATTGATTGTCCAGTTTAGTAAGGGCAGGTCATTTGGTTCAAGTTTTCCCAGTATGCCAATCCTAATAGGCAGGATGTGTAGGCTATGTTCATAAATCTTTTTGAAGCTTGAATTAGGACGTGTAGGCTGTGTTCATACATCTTTTTGAAGCTTGAATTAGGATGTGTAGGCTGTGTTCATAAATCTTTTTGAAGCTTGAATTAGGACGTGTAGGCTGTGTTCATACATCTTTTTGAAGCTTGAATTAGGATGTGTAGGCTGTGTTCATACATCTTTTTGAAGCTTGAATTAGGATGTGTAGGCTGTGTTCATACATCTTTTTGAAGCTTGAATTAGGATGTGTAGGCTGTGTTCATACATCTTTTTGAAGCTTGAATTAGGATGTGTAGGCTGTGTTCATAAATCTTTTTGAAGCTTGAATTAGGATGTGTAGGCTGTGTTCATAAATCTTTTTGAAGCTTGAATTAGGATGTGTAGGCTGTGTTCATACATCTTTTTGAAGCTTGAATTAGGATGTGTAGGCTGTGTTCATACATCTTTTTGAAGCTTGAATTAGGATGTATAGGCTGTGTTCATAAATCTTTTTGAAGCTTGAAGCTTTGAAGGAAAAAGGTCTTTTTTTATGAATGCAGGCATGGAGAACAAGGGTGGAAGTGTTTTAGACTGTAATATGTCAGAGGTTCGAACTCTATGACCTTTCAAGGAAGAATCATCTCCTGAAAATGTTTTCCCGTTCCTTTCCCTGGACAGAACTGACAGCTAGTGCCTGTGATGCAGGCGATTGGATCCTCATTGGGGGGGGGGGGTAGAATTAGCGTGCTGATTCAATCTCCAAAGCAAATTAACTGCCTATATGGGGCCACCGATCCTATCTGGCCTTAATTGGCTCAGGGTTTCTGCTAATAAAACGACATAGATTTTTACTGTTGATGTGGGAGAAACATGTTCAAAATAGACATTAGCAGTAGGCCCTATTTCTTCTTTAATTCTAGACTTGCTTGGAATTCTTGCTTAAAGGTAAAGACCAGTTTTGGAAACGCCCCTCTCAAAAAAAATGAAATGGAAGCTCTCATTACCAATCATGTGAAAGAATATGTTTTGACTAATACGTGATGATACAAATTTTGCCGGGAAAGCCAGGAAACCGCCTACTAATTGATATTTGGTAAATTATTATATCTATTGGCACCAAATAGATATCGCGCACGTGGTCACGTAGTCCTATATACATCTTTATGTGTACAGTGCTTGTAACTTTACAGGGACTGGGCCAAATTTCTTATCATTTTGATGATTCCAGAACCTTGCAGTACACACCAATACTTATATGCTAGATGATCAACCTTTTCTGATCGATTTCACAACGTTTCTTTCACAATGCCATCGCATGACCAGAACTGGTCTTTATCTTTAATTTGGACTTTTCCTTGCTAATTAATGTTTAAAAAGAAAAAAGAAAATAGAAAAAGATGAACGATCGAGTACCGTAAATCACATGCCACACACAGACACACAAAGAAAGAGAAAGAAAAAGAAAGAAAGAAAGGAAGAAATAAATAAACAATGAGAGAGGGGAGAGAGAATTTAGACACAAATCTACAAGTGTGGGGCTTGCTCTCTTTCCAAAAAAATTCTTGTTACTCCAGCTTGCCTCGTATCTTCTTGGTTGCATGTACAGATGATAAGCAGATGGTTGCTGTGGTGTAGAAAGAGTTACGAAAATATGCCATCAATAAAATGGGGTTAAGTGTTTGACCCCTATGACCCATGTAAGGTCATCTCGGAAGTGCCTCTTTGAAGCTGACCTCTTTGGTTGTGATATCTCTTTAGTTGTGACATATTTATTTCTCTTCTACATTGAAGGGTACTTTGGTAATTGTTGTAGTTGTGTTAATAATGAAGTGTTTTTAGGGTTCCCAAGTAAGTGTGTGAAAATATTGCTGGGGACATCATTCTATATACCTAGATATTATTTTATGTTATCACAGTGTTGGTGATTTATGTTTGAAAAGAGAACAGAATGTTTATTGTATATCCCTCTCCCTTCTTTCTGTTGTTTGCTTTCATTATATACCCCCTCACACCTCTCTCTCCTCCCTCCCTCCCTCCCTCCCTCCCCTCCCTCCCTCCCTCCCTCCCTCTCCCTCTCTCTCCCTCCCTCTATCTCTTTCTCTCTCTCTCTCTCCCTCCCTCCTCTCTCTCTCCCTCCCTCCCTCTATCTCTTTCTCTCTCTCTCTCTCCTCCCTCCCTCCCTCTATCTCTCTCTCCCTCCCTCCCTCTATCTCTTTCTCTCTCTCTCCTCTCTCTCTCTCTCTCTCTCTCGCTCTCTCATTCTGCTTATTATTTTTCCAGGCATTTGTCCTTACTTCTTTTCAATTTCAATTTAAACTTCAATTTCATGTTATTGTCTGATCACTCTGATTGAAACTTGCTTTGCTCACATTTGACATACACCCTTACATAACATAATAATACATGGCAGAGATAGATAATATTATATGATAAAAAACAGAAACAGTATTAATTATTTTAGCCTTTCCTTCTTGTTGCATTTATTTAGTTCTTTGTCACTCATTTATTCTGGTTCTTACTTTTATTCTATGGTACCTATCCTCTACTGTATACTATTAAATAGAAGCATTTCGTCAACTACTGACGAAATGCAGTGGCTAAACCCAGAACCAGAATAGAAGATTTTTACTTGCACCTTATCAAAATAAGACACTCAGCACTTCATGTCCTTTGTGACACACACACCCCTTTCATCTGCAAGAATCTTCAGGAGTGAAGGAGGCAGATTATGAGGAAGAAGAAGAAGAAGAAGAAGAAGAAATATGAATACTTCAGTTACTTATCTTCAAACATAATATTGTTTCCTTCTGTATCAATCATATTCCATTTCTTAATTTCTCCCTTCATCTTTTAGTTCAAGTACCAGATCAACGTGGACGGTACAGTGGCGGCCTACAGGCTCCCCTACCTGCTTGCAGGGGATAGTGCAGTCTTCAAACACAACTCCGTCTACTACGAGCACTTCTATGCGGAGCTTGAACCCTGGGTCCACTACATCCCCTTCAAGCAGGACCTCAGTGACTTAGAAGAGAGGATCGAGTGGGCCATGCAGAATGATGATTCGGTGAGGAAAGAAAGGAAAGGAGAGCTGGGGACAGACAGAAATAGAGAGAGAGAGAGAGCCTGTTCAAACTACAGGAAATTTATAGAAAACTCATGTGAACAAACATTGTATGTAGAATCATCGTTTAGCAAGAGGGGTGTACAAACTAGATAAATTAAGACTTAAAATTGATCATTATATGAAGTTTTTGAAGTGCACAGAGCAATCCTACTGTTCATCATTGCATATTGTACTTCAGTACCAGCGATTGTGCTCATAGGTTTTGCCCATAGAAAGCCAAAGATGGATGGGGGAAATAGATTAAAGAATAGAAGCGCAGAGAAAGGAGATTTAAAAAAAGATAAAGGATGAAATACATATGTATAGAAATACTGAAAACAAATTAAGATGAGGATTAGTTAAATGAAGAATTCAAAAAGGCAGCTGGGGGAGAAGTATGAGACTGTATAGGGAGACAATGACAGGCAATGGAAAAGAAAAGGAAAGATGATTACAAACCTGTGGAGTGTGGAGCATTAAAATGGAGGTCAAATTAAAATCCCCCCAAATTTTGACAATCAGGATTAAACAAAATTAAAAGGAGGGGGTCCAGAACCTTGTAACCCCTTGGATCTGCCCCTGAGTGTCCATGTATAAGAATATCAAAATAGATATATATATTTTTTAATTCTGTTTTGTTCTACTCCAAACCATGCGCTTAAATGATAAGGGAGTGTCTTTAGTGTGTATTGGAAGGATAGAATTGATACCCCCTTCAGCTACTAATATGCCGTATTTTATTATTTTATTGGATATTTTTTTTTGGAGGCAGCAGCTTTTGTTGTCTTTTTCTTATCAGTCTAGGGCAAAGAGAATTATTAGTCAAGGTTTGAATGCATCATTTGTGCATGCTGATTACTATCCCACGCAAACAATTGAAAGTGCACTTCATCCAAAAGTTATTCTTGTTCAACCATGGAGCTTTTGCAAACATGGGATAATTTTTCAAAGTAAATACATAAAGCGCCATGTAAGCGAGGTGTGACAACCAAAAGTAGAAGTGCAAATAAAGTTCAATGCACTGATATATTTTCATGTATGGTTGATTTATTTTATGAAAAGGATAAATTTTATTTTTGTAGAATTAAATATTCAAACAATTGTTTCTTCAAGGTTTTTAGGGTGTTTTTCTCAGGAAAGGTAAAAAGGATTAGGATAGGAGATTGAGGTGCCACTCATACAAATGAAAACAATTGAAAGTGCAATATCATTCAAAGACATTCAGTAGGCGCATTTATACTGTCAAATACCTCATTTTGAAAAATCGCGATGTTTCGTGCACCCGTTTACACTTGTGCCGAAACATCACCGACTGAGCTGCTCAGCGATGTTTTGGCGTGTTTTGGTTGGTAATGCGCATGCGGTCTTCCCAATGTAAAATGCTCGATCATACAGCGAGTCCAGCACAAACCAGTCATGCACGTATAACGGTACGTGTGACTACATGGACTACATGTTACCGCACGTACCCCTATAGATGGGACTACATTTACGCTTCCATGAATGTTTCGCCATGGGTTCGTTGATGACATTGCCTTCGATTTATTCCCGAAACAACCGTGGGACATAGAATTATGAGAAGATATTTGGAAGAGAGCTTTGATATACTTTGATTTATCACGTACGATAGTATCGATCTGGTGTAATGACGGAAAATATGAAAAATACAAAAATATTTTCAGATAAAATAATGCAAAAAGATTGCGCTTTGTTTCGCTCAGTTTTCGCATATTAAAACAGGGTTTGACAACTATTTGCAATATTTATGAGTTAGAACAACTCTTCTTCTTCCATTTGACATTTTAATCATTTCATTTGGTGGTTTCTAAAGCGAGATTTTACAGTTTAGCTGAGACTCTTTCGTAGCAGTTCAGCGTAAACAAGTTGTTTACTTTCTGCAAATAAGGCTTCAGGGCGAAAGCTAGCCACGCTCCTAAAGTCACGTGACCTAAAATCGCGATTTTACAAGTGCGGCGTTTATACTTGCGAAACACGCCAAAATATGCCAAAAGATGCCAAAAGATCACACTTCGTTTTGGAATGTTTCGGGCTTGGCATTTTTGCCGGTAAAGCGTAGTTGCCTTGGTAACATCACTGAAACATCGCGGTCAGGCTCCGGTTTGGCATTTTTTGGCGTGTTTGGATGACAGTGTAAATGCCCCTAGTGATGTCCTTGTTCAACCATGAAGCAACATTGTATCAAAGAAAAGTTCCTTATAAGCAATGTGGGACGACAAATTTAAGATAGGAATTAATGCAAAAACAAAAACAATTAATGCATATATTTTGATTTAGCTGCTGAAAAAATATAATTGGTGCATGTCATAATGATGTATGTATTTGCATTGAAACTTACGTCATGATCCAAGGTGTGACGACCAATTTAAGATAGGAATGCAAAAGCAAAAACAAAAACAATGCATATATTTTGATTTAGCTGCTGAAAAATGAAATTGATGCATGTTATAATTATGTATTTGCGTTGAAACTTGCGTCATGATCCAGCTCCGATTAGTCTAAATTTGCAGAATAATCTTCAATCTCAAATGCAAAATTCTTTTATGTAAGTTAAAGTTTTCTTTCTTTTCTCTTGTAGATGGTAGGATGGGAGGGAGGGTAAATATTCACGCATCATGGTGGCAGCTCATGTTTCCTTTTTTTTTCTTCAATTTGAAATTATTCCCGAAGAAAGAAGCCTTTACGGTAAAGATGAATGCAGCATAATAACTCCACAAATCCATGTATATTCGTACTCTTTGTCACCCTTTGTTAAATAGAGCTGATGTAATAACCCATTGCAGGTAACTACCAATTTCACCGTCTGCTGGTTTTCAGTCAATGCCTATTATACTTAATGAATATACATTGACGTATTGTCACGTATGGTTGATTTCTTTTAAGACAAGGAGAAAATCTGAGCATAAGTATATTTGTAGATGGGTGTGGTCAAATATGATTTTTTTTTCCCATATATTTGTTTAAGTTTCTACTTTCTCTCAGGAAAGACAAAAAAGACTAGGAAAAAGAGATCAATTTGAATAAAGAAAGGCATTTTTGTAAATGTGGGTGGCTGGGTATTTGAACAGATTATTTGTTTTTTGGGATACAAAAAAATATTTATTGGGTCAAGGGCAAATTCATCTTGTTAGTTTAAAGGTTGGCTTAAAGTGTACCGTTGCCTTTTATTCTCATCATAAACCATGTGTACCAGCTAGGATTGAGACCTTCTCATTAAACTTCATCCACCCCAATCTGCATCTTCTTGCCACTGCAATCTCTCATCCACCACCACTGTTGATTGTAATCCTAAAATAACAAAACCCATCAAAATATATAATTTCCCAGTGCTTTTTATGCCTCCGCCCACCAAAGGGGGTTGCGGATACATTATGTTTTTGGGTTTTCCATCCGTCCTGCTTTCTCGTTATCGTGATATCTCAAGAATCACTTCACTTGAGGTATGAACTTCACACTTGATGATAGTATATATCACCATAGGAAGATAATGTTAAATTAGTTAGATTTGGGTGTAAGTAGTTCAAAGGTCAAATGTCATAGAGGTCAATTTGTGAAATTATAGGTTTAAGCCTCATTATTGCAATATCTTAAGAACCTCTAGGGTATTATGAGCTTTAATCCTGTTGATAGTATGTATCACCAAAATGAGAACAAACAAATTATATTTTGGGGTAGTTAGGTCAAAAGTCAAAGGTCACAGTGGCATAAAAGTAATAAAAATATTGATTCATTGTTATAACATTTCAAAGTGCTTATGGTAATAAGCTTCTGGTGGAATGTGCGGAAGTGAGAATGGCACGGAGGGCGAGGGCGTAGGCATAATTGTTGACTGCACGTGCTCAAATAGCTCTTGTTTGTGTTTGTTTTTACTATTTCCACAGAAAATCCATGTTTTCTATGGTTTTAATACAGTAAGGTAGTGTAAGAGGTCTATGTGTACTTTCGTTTCTCTGCATAGTTTGGTCACTTTCCTCTCTCTATGTTTACATAATATATTTGTAAAACCACCATTTTTATATTTGCGGAATATTTGTTTGTTTTTATCTTGGTATACAGGCACAGACAATAGCTGAGAATGGGAAAGCTTATGTGAGAGAGAACCTGACGTCCAACAATATCTTCTGTTATTATTTACAAGTTTTAGAGGTATGTAAGATCGTGAAGAAGAAAAGGCTTACATACAACAATAAAAGGGTCTTAAATGATTAGTGTTTATTTCTTCAAGGGGAGGGGAGTACTCAGGTTTGGTTTGGATCGGGGTATGCCTCCAAACCTCTACCCATTTCAAGGGTCATTGTAATAGTTAAGGGTACCCATTATAAGGACTTTGGATGAAAAGGGAAATGATTTCAATTACTTTTGCATCTTTGATTTACACTTTAGCAAGAATATGTGTGAGGTATTATCGTGAAGGAAATAGCAGATCTAAAAATCCAACACAAAATTATGCACCATGTTTAGGGATTTGTTTTACAAAAAAAATGCACCCCCTGCCCCGACTCATTAGAGTAGCACTTCCCCATATATATACATACATTTCTTACCCTACATAATTACCTTTATGCTTCTGAGAGAGATTCTCTCAAGGATAAAAGCACAAATGTAAATGAATATAGTGTTTGGTGTTAGGGTATCACACATTAAATAAACACTGTATGATTTTAAAATTCATTCATATCAAGTGTGAAAAACGCAATCATACATGAAAAAAGAATTTGAAATCCAAAATGCCACATTTGAAGGGAAATGCAATTGCCATTCTTGAGATATCTGTTCCTCAAGAAATGTACAGAAAAAAAAATAATGAGGAAATTCTGACAAATATAAGAGGTGATATGTACAATCATGCAAACCACCTAATAATCACTGAATGAATGGTGTTTATGAAGTGTCTGAAATAACACTACATTGTGTATTCATCTGACAGCATTTATGTAGTGTTAAAACGATAACACCACATTGTGTATTCATCTGACAGCATTTATGTAGTGGTAAAGTGCTAACACCACATTGTGTATTTGTCTGACAGCATTTATGTAGTGTTAAAATGCTAACACCACATTGTGTATTCATCTGACAGCATTTATGTAGTGTTAAAATGCTAACACCACATTGTGTATTCATCTGACAGCATGTATGTAGTGTTAAAATGCTAACACCTCATTGTGTATTCATCTGACAGCATTTATGTAGTGTTAAAATGCTAACACCACATTGTATTCATCTGACAGCAGTTATGTAGTGTTAAAATGCTAACACCACATTGTTCATTCGTCTGACAGCATGTATGTAGTGTTAAAATGCTAACACCACATTGTATTCATCTGACAGCAGTTATGTAGTGTTAAAATGCTAACACCACATTGTTCATTCGTCTGACAGCATGTATGTAGTGTTAAAATGCTAACACCACATTGTGTATTCATCTGACAGCAGTTATGTAGTGTTAAAATGCTAACACCACATTGTATTCATCTGACAGCATTTATGTAGTGTTAAAATGCTAACACCACATTGTGTATTCATCTGACAGCATGTATGTAGTGTTAAAATGCTAACACCACATTGTGTATTCATCTGACAGCATTTATGTAGTGTTAAAATGCTAACACCACATTGTGTATTCATCTGACAGCATGTATGTAGTGTTAAAACGCTAACACCTCATTGTGTATTCATCTGACAGCATTTATGTAGTGTTAAAATGCTAACACCACATTGTATTCATCTGACAGCAGTTATGTAGTGTTAAAATGCTAACACCACATTGTTCATTCGTCTGACAGCATGTATGTAGTGTTAAAATGCTAACACCACATTGTGTATTCATCTGACACCTATGTGTGTTTTTGTTCTTGACAGGAATATGCATCAAGGCAAGTTGGTTCACCAAAGATACACGAGGGCATGGAGCTTGTAGAGCAACCATCAGAAAACAACAACTGTGACTGCCCAAATGACTCAACAGTAAGCAATAGTGACATTCTTTCATATCACACATATTTATTTTTATCTATTAATTAAAATATAGTTTGAGAGGATAATAACAATCAGCTCGCACAGACACTAATATACCTGGGGGGTGTTTCACAAAGACTAAGATCGACTTTAAGTTGGACTTAAGTATGGCGGGCCATTCATGCCATTGGTTGCTTTCACCATTGGTCTCTAAATTATAATCTTTAGATAATATTTTTCCCTCAATAATGAACTATCAAAAAATGTAAACTCTGTAGATTTGAGACGACAATTTGTACGTCCCTTGAAAGACAAATGCCAGTAAATGGTAAGAGCAAACAGTGGCATGAACGGCCTGTCATACTTAAGTCCAACTTAAAGTCGATCTTAGTCTTTGTGAAACACCCCCCTGGATAATGACCCTTGACCTGAAGTTTATGTGCACCAAATTTGGTTAATTTGTTATGGCTAGTTAGGAAGATATGATTGATAATGTGATTTCACAAAATGGCGCCTAGATGACATCACGGTTCAGTGGTTGAGAGGTTTTCTATTCCTGACCAAGGGGAATTAGTGGTGAAAACCTACATGTGATTGGATGGTGCGCTTTTTAGACAATGACCTAAAAAAAAACCTACAGAAAGAAAGAATGAATAAATAAATAAAGAAAGAATAAAGATTCTGACGAAATCAAGAGGTGATCTTCAGATCTGCAGCAGATCACCTTATAATATTAATACTGATATGAGGCCATTTAAAAAAACAAAACATGTTTAGCATCCTGCCTTTTTGAAAAAAAGGAAGGAGGAGGCCTTTTTTTTTCATTTTTTTTTTTCTTTCAAAATGCCGGCCGCTCCGTACATTTTCCCTCTAGCCAGTCGGGCTATTTTTCAAGATGGCTGTCAGCATTTATGTTTTGTTTTTTTTTAATTCAGAAAAAGACCATTTTAGCAGTATGTTTTTCATGTTTTTTCATTAAGATTTATAAAATAAAATAAAAAATTGAAGAAAAACATTTTGAAAAAAAAAACATTTTGAAAAAAAAAAAAAAGGAAGCGGGCGGGGAAGCTATACATGAATATTTTTTAAGGGCTTATATAACATTGAAATTGGAATGTGCAGTTCTGGCCGACATTCTTGTTGTTGGGGGGGGGGGGTTATGGAATTACTTGAATGATGTTTTCAAGAATAAATTTGAAATTGACATATAATCCCTGTCTTTTTCTTATAATTTTAAGGTTATTTCTTTTCAAACAAAATTTTCAGTGGGGCCGTTGAAACAGTGATTCGGCAATTTCAACGAAAATTCATCCAATCTCTCTACTTCACTGACATATCTCCCTTTTTCATTCTTTTTTTTCTTCTTCAGAGACACACAGAATTGTAATTAGACCATAGCGGTGGTCCTGCTACAAAGAAGGTCCATCGGTGCAACAACACCAGAGGTGCCATATCTCCTCAAACTCTGGAGGCGGATAAAGACGTTCCAGAGAGAAATGCTAGACCTGTATCATAATAATACAGGTTCTGAATTCTTCTACTGACTTATTGTAGTAAATACGGTCAAACCTGTCCTAGTGGCCATTTATTTTGTCTCCCTCAAGAAAAAAATTTGTATTGTGGAGCCTATCTAGAGTGGCTACTTCCTCTGTTTCCCTTGGGTGGCCTCAATAGACAGGTTTGACTGTACATTTGGGTAGAAGGGAGAGCAACGTATTGACATCTCTGTAGCAAACTCAGTCCTTTAATAGCAACTCATAAATGTATTAAATATAGAGGTTATATTTTAGTGAACTTGATGTCTTTTGCAAGGAAAAGTTACGTTCTGCAATGGTGTAACTGAAATTGGTTGTGGAAAAAAGTTTATTTATGATCGTGTTTACGTTCAAGAAAGCAGGGACCTACAGCTTTAATAAGACTCTGCCACAGTATCCAAAAGATAAAATGCTGACTTTACCTCAGGGTGCTTATATTTTTAATTTCACGCAGGATCCTTTAGTTTTAGTTTCAAAATTGGTACTCCTTGTGTTCTCAAGAATCCTATCATATATTTTAAAGACATGCTGTCGGCAGTCACAACAAACATACTGTGTTGCATCATAGTTTCGCTGACCCCGGACTTTGTGGAATTGATGTGTATACATTACTTGATATTGCACCCAGCAAAAGTGGACGACCCACCAGAAAATCAGTGGAGTTTGCCTTCTAGACTTGGAAAGTGTTTGAGTAAGGGAGATTTATGATTAGGTACCTTAACGAAATTTAGTGGCACAAAAAGACGCACCCAGAGCACAAAAAGGCATAATATGTAGTGATGTTTGTTAATTGAAAGTTCTTGTTCACATATCGAAGTGAATGTTTAGCTAACAGTAAGCCTCATCAAGATTATGTATGCATTTACAAGCTTTATATCCTATAACCATGTGATTCTCCCTCTGTGTGATAAAATTATGATTTTCAACAATTTTGCATTTTGCGTTCCTGATGCAGCTTTTCGTGCCACTTCATTTTCCCTATTAAAAAGCTACCTTAAAAGCTTTGCTCATGGGTTCTTGCACACTGGAGGGTGTTGAGTGCATTACCGTATGTAAGACCTGTCGGCAAAAGTGAAGTTCATTCTCTGTGATTGATGACACCTTTTATTGGGTAAACACACAAAAGGTGGCGGATATGAGAATCCAAAGTTATGTGTCTTTATAAAGCTAATCTTGAGCTCTGGTATGGGAATCGTATTTTGAGAGAAAATTGCTATGATTTACAGTATTCTGGATTTTTTATCCTGCAGTAGATTGGTTGTTTGAACCAGTGAAATAAAAACAAACGCACAAAAACTTACTGGGCATTATCTTCGATATAAACCACACCTCCCATTTGTATTTTCAACTCAACAGCACCAAAATATGATACGTGTATGAATTTGCCAAATTATATTTGAGTTGAAAATTTGAGAGAGGAAATTTGGATGCATGCAACTGGGCTTTGACTATTGAGTGCTTTCATTTTGATATTAGGCCGATTTATTTTTTCGTGCACTTGTACAAATTATAATTACTGTAGTTATTGAGGTTCATGTAGTTAATTAGCAGCTGCTAATATAGGCTGAAATGCTAATGTAGGCTGAAGTTTAGTGTGCTCATATTTATGCGATCATTCTGCATTTAATAATTTATAAAGAAGAATTTATAAAGAAATTTGCGACAAATGTACCATTTATGCATTGTTTTGATTGTATATTCCGCCGTTTCATTGTTGAGGGATTATTTTCAGTTGGAAATGATTATTTTGAAACATTCACAATCAGATATAGCTGATATTTTCATTCCACTTTGTTCCATTGGATATACTGTAAAAGTTTTAGTTCATATGATACATCATTGGTTGCAAATTTTCTGCTGCAAAACCCTGTAATGATATATGCAATGGGGTGGTGGTGGTGGGGGTGGGGGTGGGGGGAGTATGATTTTCTATGCAATTTTGAAGAGGTGCAATGTACTGGTATAAACTATATACATGTTAATTCTTTGCTCTGAATGAAAATTGGGTGAGACTGAGTACATTTGCAACACTCAGAAAGATAGGAAAATGCACAAAATTTCCATTGTAACAATATAACACTGAAGATATCAGGGGTTGTTTTTTCTTTCCTTCTCTTCAAATAAAGTTACATGTATCTACTTCACGTTATGTAATAGTGGGAGGTTTTGTTTGAAAGTGGAAATGAAAAGTTATTTGTAGGAAGTCAAATGTCAACGCTCATGAAGGAATAGCATATGCGAATATAAGGAAATTCATTTTTGTCTCAACCAGTATCAATTTCTTTTTTTAATTTTCATTACAATCATGTTAATATAAATCGGTTTAACATTGAAAATATCTGAATGCCGATCTTTGATGGAAAATTTTGAATTAGTGACATTGAAGTAGGTTCCTTATTGGCACACATTATGGTTTATTTGGATATTTATGCTGCTATTGCCAAACGCAGACATAATTAAAGGGGAAGTACACCCTGATATTAAGTAGGTTTTAATAGAAGCAGAAAAAATAGAGGAAAAGGTCAGTGGAAGTTTGAGCAAAATTTGATTAATAAAAATAAGAAAGTTATGAATATTTTAATTTGCGATCAATCAAACACAAATTGTCAATTCTGTGGTGTAATATATCTTGCGAGCTTCCCTCCCATTTGCTCTGTACTTTTGAAAAAAAATCAGATATTTCTATTTTCCCTAAAGAAAATGTTCAGTCAAACATGCACCCTAAATATAGGTATTTCAAGTTGTTTCTATACAACCCCTGTATGAAACATATGTATTCTGTCTTCAGTAACTTAGAAAATTTACGTCTATTAGATTTCTGTACAGAAGAAATGGGAAGACCTCACACAATACGTCACAGCGTTGCTGATTTGTGTTTGATAGAATACAATTACACAAATTCATAACTTTTTTATTATCGGATTTGGCTCAAAATTTCACCATTCTGTTTCTCCTATCTTTTCTGCTTCTATTGAAACCAACTAAATGTTAGGTGGACTCCCTTTTAAACAAAAGATTTGAACATTTTCAAGACTCACCTAAAAATGCCCTCAACGTTCTAATAACAAGAGTTGATCAATTGTCATATTATTACTTAATTTTATCATGATTCAGCTAGATTGGTCATTTCATAACATAATTTTTGTGCATCTCAATTTTAATTCCAATAATTTCTTGCCAGTTTGTCGATCGTTAATTTCTGTAGATGATATACATATATCCTCTAACAGATTGAACGAAACATGTATAACTACAAAAATTACCAATATTCAGTGATTTTATTCAAATTTCAAAAGACTTTGATCTTCAAATGCACAACTCATGCCATTGATGAATCATTTATGATCACTCCACTTAATTTATGTGACAGATTTGAGAGGGGCGGAATTAACTAACTTTTCAACTCTTGAGTGGATATAAGACATCAATTTTGGGCTAAGAAAAGACAGCTGTAAAAATTAGCCACATCATAAATGTCTATAGTACTCTAACACAACAAATGATGAAGAAAGAATATGCTTTAGATCCAACAGTTTGAATAAGGTCACACATTTTCAATGTACTTAAAGTCTTTATCACTTGATAGTGACGTTAGGTACATCGGAAAGTTGTGACCTGATAAAAACTGCTGGATTTAAAGCATGAAACTTCTCTTCTTCATTATTTTTTGTGTCACCTTATGCCAACACATGGACTTAATATCTGGTATGGAATTACTCTAATATATATGTAGATTGTAAGACATTATATATACATGTATATCATCTTGTTGACCTTTACTCAACAGAAGCAAAATTAGTGCAATTGTATGGTTTTTTTTTTGTCTTTAGGGTGACTGGGTAGGGTTAGAGGGATTTTTTTTTTAATGAGAAGATGCCAAAATGCAACAACAAAGAAACAGAGAAGTAGAGTTTATGCAAAACTCTGGACATTCCAACACAAATTACCCATGATTGATCAAAATCTAAATCAAATATATACATCACTAAGAGAGCCAACCACTTAATTGCTAGAATTGCATACTTCAATAACAGCATGCTCAAGTTAAATTTACATTTTATCAGAGGAATGACCAATTTCAAAGTTTGTACTTATTTCATCAACCTTTAATCCTTTAATTTTGGTGTACCCTAATTTCTCCTGAAACTTTTTTTTTGTTTTCAGCCACATCAAATCATGCACTTGTCTTTTTTTAAAATTCATTTGTAGGCAGTTCTCTTCATGAAATTAAAGATGCATTAATGTTCAACCACACATATTTCTTATGAACAATGCTAGCCTTTCGAAGTATGATTTCCCTACCTTGATTGATTCTTAATACATGTGCTGCCTTCTTAGATCATTCACAAAGATAGAAGAGTTTTATGCTATTGATTCTTTTCAGAGAAATGTTCCCCCAAAATAGAGTTTTGATAGTTTATTTTCAAATGTAATTATCAATTTGGAAGTCCAGATTTTGTAGAGTAGAGTAGAGTTTGACGTAGAAGTATGCTCAACTTTAGTGTTGTGTAGGCCTACAGGGTATTTAACATTCCTTGGATATTTCTTAGGATATCTAATATGAAAATAAAGAAGGCCACATTTGTGTTCTAGTAGAGGCAAAATTGTGCGTCATCACCATCATTGAGCAGCCTTCCTGTACGACTGATCTTTACAGTAGTTGCAAGCACACAAATGAACAAATGAATCATCATTGAGAATCGTAAAACAATAATTTTTTCTCTAATTTTGTGATCGGATCACATTTTTAAAAGTAAATTGCAAGGAAATAATTCAGTGACAACATAGAATTTGTTTAATTGACTTTTAAAAATTGGCTTTTTGATGACAACTCGCAAAAAATCCTCAAATTAACAGTATAAATATATTCTCATTGTATACATGTAATATATTTAATAGCACTTTTATCGACATGGATTTTCTGCAAACCACCTTCTCTTTAATAAAATAGTGTGAAAAATGTGTGATCTATAGTGTGGCAAAAGGGTTGCAAATGTGAATTTTGGATGAACTTTATATTATTTTGTATGCAAGGATTTTGCAATAGAAGTTTAACTGTAGTGCAAAGTCACTTCCTTGTAATAACTTGTTGTACATGTAGCTGTGAGTAACAACCAATGTGTAGGTGTGTTCTGTTATAAATGTATAACAATTGGTTCATGTTTTTTTGGGGTAAATCTATATATTGAAGTATATACCTTTTGGTGTGTTCAAGTGTGTGTAGAATTGTTATAGATTAGAAAATACATGTATGTTACCTTGCATTCACATTGGCCAAACCTTTTGGCTCACACGTTTCTTTTCAGTAACCATGGTGCACCACAGTTTTTCTAATATGAATGCAGTTATCTTGTAACTTTAACCTCAGTTAACATGTGTATAATATGAATGTGGTCAAATTTATATGTTGAATCAACTGATTTGATGGAAAGTCAGTTTATGACTTGTTCTTTCGGTTAAGTTATGTGATTATTAAAATGATGAAGAAAGTGACTCTTATTTCAGATTGTTATGTTTATGCTGAAAAATTAATTTTGTGTGAGGAGTTTGAGACTTTTGAGAGAAGCAAAGGGTAATGAAAAATGGGTTGATGAAAGAACTGTCCAGACACCTACATACATGTACAAACCACTCCCCCCCCCCTCTCTCTCTCTCCTTATCCATCTATTTTTCCATATCTCCTCCTCTCTTTTTCCCATACCTCCTCCTCTTCCTAGTTCTCTCTCTCTCCCCTCTCTTCTCTTCCTAGTTCTGTCTCTATTCTCTCTCTCTCTCTCTCTCCCCTCTCTTTTCCCATATATCCTCTCTCTCTCACCCTCTCTCTCTCTCTCACCATCTCTCTCTCTCTTACCATCTCTCTCACCCTCTCTCCCCTCTCTTCCCATCTCTCCTTTCCCTCTTTCTGTCTCTCTTCCTCTCCCTCTCTTCCCCTCTCTTTTCCCATATATCCTCTCTCTCTCTCACCCTCTCTCTCTCTCTCACCATCTCTCTCTCTCTCTCTTACCATCTCTCTCACCCTCTCTCCCCTCTCTTCCCATCTCTCCTTTCCCTCTTTCTGTCTCTCTCTGTCTCTCTCTCATCTGTATCCTGCCTGTGTCCATCTAGGTATTTGAGGGTGGATGTGTCTAAACTCAAATTATATTAAAAGCTGAAATGATTAGACTGCGTTTAAACCACATAAATGTTATAAAATTCATGTTACCAGTATTCGTTGGCACTTACATCAGATAAAGATGTACCTAAGCATGATTTAAAATCACAAACAAATAAAGTCAGGCGTACACTTCTCTACATAATCGAAGACAATATTGTAGCAGCATTTTAAATTAAGTATTTGTGAATGTAAAATTTTCTGCATAAAAATATTTCAAGTCACTGATGGTTGCAAGTATTCTTAAAAATCCATAGGGTATATCTTTTTTCTTTTCATAGGAAGAACCAAAATTTAGGGTATTAGGCTGAAAACAAAGCACTTGATATTTACGCTAAACGGACTGCTGTATTTCATTTCTTATGCAAACAAAATGCTTTTTAAAATTATTTCTACCCAATGTCGATGCAATTTCTTTTGAATGTACTTTTCCTATCATATAAGAAAGTAAATTGATATGAACATATGTGAACAACAATTGAATAAACGATTTGGAATATGAATATAATGAATCAATTGGTACAGCAAGCATGTCTGTGCATACCTCCATTACGTCTGTCTTACATCTCCTTATATTCTGTCAAAATTGTAGTCCATATACTCGACTCTTCCTCAAAACATACGTGTATACGATCACATGTTCAGACTTGTGGCACAGGTATTTTGATAATATGGCGAAATTAAAGATGACCTGCGCTAATTAAGCCTATTAAAATCATTTTGTCAGGAACAGCTACAATTCAGGGACAGTGTTACTAAGACTCTGCATTGTCACTGCTTAATATATAAGAAAGACTGCAGCAGACCTATCAAGCTGATGCTCTATCCCTTGATTGGCTCACTGTCTCTTTCACCGTGTACTATCTGTTATCTTCAAGAACGATGGTGCGCTTGGGATAGCCGTCCAGTTCAACAGAGATACCTGTACTCGTATCGGCCACTCTCATTCTGGAATGGACCAAAACAGAAAAGCGAAAACAAAATGAATGTTATGTGTAGTGGAGAACAGTTTTTTGATTACCAATTTGCCTACATCATTTATTCTTATTGTCTCTTGCTTGGTGGCTTAGGATATCTCTCAGATACATTTGTATATATCTAATGAGGCAAAGAACAAGTTTTAATTACCGTAACAAATTTAACAAATTTTTTTCTTTCATAGGGGCAAAAAAGGCCACAATCGACATAAAGTCTACCAATGTATAAGAATTCCCTAGATCAAAGCTGATCTTGGAACAGAAAGAAACCAGATTTGATCTTCTAAACAGATTCTTAAATGACATTTTGAGGAAACAGAAGGGGCTACAACAGATAGATTGTTTTCCTACTACCTACCGGGTACACATACCTGACAACCTTGCACAACAAAAAATTAGGAATCTCTCAAGGAAAAATTAGGAATACGTTCTATTATGCATACTCTTTACACAGAATTTTTCAGAATAAGAGAGGAATCTAGGCTTCAAAACAATAGCTTGAAGACCAAAAAGGAATCATTCCTCCAAAATTAGGAATGGTTGGCAGCTATGCCTACATCACAAACTGACACATATTTTGTCCTATGAGGAACAAAAATGGTCCAAAATGAAAAACCATTCTTTACTAATAGATTCTTTAAAAAGATATTAATTAAATATATATAACAAAATATAACTTGAAATTAATTAGAAGGGCATAATACAAGTCTGTAAAAACATTCAATAAGACAGATTAGAGACCCTTACCTTCTTCATCTCCAGATGTACAGTGGCTTTTCTCTCGGGTCCTTCCAAGTAGAATTTCATCCGCATGAAGCTCACACCATCCTGGGAGTACTCAAGATGGCTGCAAACAAACAAAAAATAAAGAACAAATTGTGAAGTTTTTGCTTGGAAAATGTAACATGCAACTCAGACATTAAAAGGTAGTGTCCCACATTAGTACAGATTTTAACCCCATTACGACTGAATACTCTGCTTCCAATGAGAGCCCTACAGGAACACCCTGTTCCCGTAGCCAATGGGTTAAAGGGATCCGGTAACTTTGTCTCAGATTCTGAAACAAAATCCTGGATTTAGCTCATGCTGCAATGATAATTATAAACCTTTAGGTCAGTCAGAAACCCCATGATTTTTACAAGCCGATCGCCTGTCTGATTATCAAGATATTTATGATTGGAAATCGAAACCAAATTTTGCGTTTTCCTAACGGTTTTCATAACACTACAGTCTATTGGGGAAAACGAGTATGGGAAAACGAGTATGGTAAAACCGGTCACTCAAAGATTTTTACTTTTTCGAGGCACTTCTTGATCATTTTGAATATTACACCATATCACAGACCCTGATAACACGTAGGGCCGTGCATCTCAGATTAAACATTGTTAAACGATGCCTTTAAGATTTCTTTCAGCTTGCTTTTAATGTTAAAGGGCAATCCAACCCATGTAATGAGTTGATTTGTATGAAAGCACAAAAATGAGAAAAACAGAATCTCAAATGGGCAGTTTGGTCAGTGGATTAGGAATAGGACACGGATAACTTTTCCGTTTGCCATGTACAAAATTATAATTATTTTCTTTCTTTTTTTTATGTGCCTTCTCCCTTGGGACACTACTCAAAATATATTATGGATAGCATATTATTATACGTCCTCTAAAGAGAATAGACCCTCCTGTGCCATTTTTTGTTGGAAAAGTTGATATTTTAGTTATTTTGTCTGGTGGAACAAATGAGAAAGTAGTCTGGCACTTCTTGACAGTGATATTACTGATTCAGTCAATTTGAAGTGCCTATACGTGTACCGGTATGTATAGCGATTAAAACTTTTTAAAAAATCACAGATTTCTTATTTTTAGTCAGATTTAATTCAAACTTCCATCAATCTGCTTCTCTAATTTATCTGCTTTCTTTTATAGTGGTTGTCTATTAAAGCGGGACTGCACTACTTGTAGCTAATTGCGCCCTCTACAGTTTATAGCAAACAATGCCTAAGCGGTACCCGTTGGTCCCCCATGATCCCCTTTTTCTTATGTTAATTGAGAGCTGATTTGATGAGATAACCACCTGTTAATGACCACACAGGGAGGTCTGTCTAATCCTTCCCGGCCAAACTAGTGCAGATAGGCTTAAGGTTGGATTTCCCTTTTCTTTAAATGAGAGAGAGATAAATCTTACCTAACATGCCTCCTGCGCTTTCTCCTTGTCATTTCTCCATACCCTTTGATTGGAGTGCCAAGTGCATCTTGAATCTAACAGGAGTAAAACATGCAGAATATGGTGATTTGGGGTAAATAAAAATCTCCATGGAGACGGATCTGTATGTCGGCAATGGCATACACTTGCTTCTACCCATGTTAAGGAACCAGTGACTGCACTGCACCCAAATTCTGTTCATGACAACATTATGTGTCTGAAGGAAGAGGATCTGTAACATGGTTTCACAATACGTCTGTATTGTTCAGTTTGGAACACTCGGGAACAAAGTTCAGGGCCCTGTTTTACAAAACTTGTTATCAATAGCAAATGCTAAATTTCTATGACAAATTTGCTCCCAGCCAATCAAATGCCACGATTTGTAACAGTTATTGTAACTTGTTACTGATAACAAGTTTTAGGAAACAGGGCCCAGGGACCCGTTTCACAAAGCCTTTTTCAATGACAAATGACCATTTTCAGTGACAAATCTGCTGATAACCAATCAGAAGCAAGGATTTCACTAGCTTATAACAAAAACTGTCATTTGTCACTGATGGCAAGTTTTGTGAAATGGGGCCCTGATGATTGTTTTCATGTTTTGTGCACAAAACAAATAGCAAAATTTTCCTACAGCTAAAAACCCAGAGTCATGTACCTAAAAAAGAAGAGGTTATTTACTATTCGCTCAGTTTTATAAACTGTTGGTTATTCTGTGAGACAATGGTATACACACTCACCTCTACATTACGTTTGCACAATTTATAAGCCTTGGTGTAAATGCTATTGGGACTATCAGATGAGAACAGCTCTTTTCCTAGTGTGTAGAACATCAGACCTGTCATAGATTAGAGTAATAAAGGAGAATAATAATGTCAATCACTTAGAGCTCAGAGTCATAGCAGAGCTAAACAATTACCGGTTCATGCTCCACAATATTCTAATGCCAGACCTTCAAGGTAAATTTAACATGGGGCTTATTCATACAGACCCGAAACATGTCAACTGGATCCCCAGAAAAAAAAGCCCTGTTTATGGATACAGAAGACCACGCATATAGAACTGATACACCAATAACAATTCCTAGGTAACAATTCATGTACCCGTACTTGAAATTCTGAACTGCTACATGCATCATTTATATTAATAGCTCAAATTACCTTTAACATATGTCCTAAAATTATAACCAGAATATTTGTTAGGGCTGTTTTGTTTTTAAAAAAGTAGACTGACCAAAGAATGGACAGGTTTGTAATGATGTTTAATACAGGTAAAATAATTTCAGGGTAGAAAGTGAGTAAGATACTTGGGAGCAGATAGCAATTTAGCTCTGGCAAAAATAGAGGGGGGGGAGGGCTGTTAAAGAATCAATGCATACAAAATAACTGGTAAAATCTCACAATTAGCTAATAAAAAATCAGCTCCCATTCTTTTAATTTTTTTTTCATATATGAAAATTAAAAATTAATTAAATACACTGGGCACAAAAAAATGTCAAATTTTCACTTTTAGTGGAACTGCTTTCAAAATGTGTGAAACACATGGCATCAAGCTTCACTTATCTTGGAGCCCTGGCCAGTACTGTTTAAAATAAGTTTATAT
Source organism: Mesocentrotus franciscanus (assembly GCA_037976565.1). NCBI lineage: Eukaryota > Metazoa > Echinodermata > Echinoidea > Camarodonta > Strongylocentrotidae > Mesocentrotus > Mesocentrotus franciscanus. The sequence goes on from CP137676.1 coordinate 26,003,478, forward strand.
TTATCCATGTATGTTTTGATATATACTGATTTTATTTTTTATTCAGAACTGAAAATAAATGAAATAAAATGGAATAAGATGAATTCACCTGTAATTCCAACACCCAGAACGATGATGCCTGCATAGGAAGCATCTTTGGAGGTCTGTGCAACTGAACAGAAAAATGAGAAATTCTTCTTAACCCAGAGATGCTCTACAGTATTAGCCTCATATTATGTACTCATGCACAAGGAAAGGTGATGGTAAAAAGAATCACGTAAAGGGAATCGGGTGAACAGAAAGACTGCAAGATCACGGATATTACAATAAGAGACCAAGAAACAGCAAGAAACTGTGTAAATAATCACTTCGCTTGGGAAAGCCCACAGGAGTGGACGAAAGCTTGCCTAATAAATTTTAAGGTTGGTAGAAGCTTAAACTACATTTTATGATTACCCCAACAAATTAAAGTTTTCTGTATGATGGATCATATGATTGCCCAATATAGCAAGAATATATAAAGTCAAGATGCATACAACCCGAGGATTTTTTTTTTTTAAAGCACACTGGGTTAAATGGTCCATCACTAAGGGTTCTGATAAGAACACTGACTATTGAATATTTTCGAGACAGAAGAAGGCCCCATATTAAAAGAAAAAGATAGGCAACCGATTCCTACTAAACTTTGCAACTCAATGCTATGAACAAATCAATTATTCATATGATTAATCAATCGATCATATGATCAAATGCTAACGTTCATGTTACATACAGTGCCCTGGATAATATATTTCATAAGGCATCAATAAACCTTGCCACCCTAGCTCTCTTCACACAAGCATTATCCTGAAACATAAGTTTTGGCATTTACCTCTCTTTCCTAACGTCATTTGTTGCCCATCTGAGCCTGTCTTCCTCTCAGTCACAGCTTTTTTCTGCTGGTTGATACTGGAAGAAACAGAGAACCATCGATGACAGGCGACATTCCCAGGAGGAAATTTCTAGAAAAAGGATATGAATGCAAAATTTGGAAAATATCAATATTTATAAAGGTCAACATTTCAAGTAGTTTACAACCATAAACAATTCTTTAAATAACACCTACATTGTCCATTGCTGAAGGAGTATATTAGTGTCACGTGTGAGAATATACTTACAAGGATGTATCTCCAACCATACATTTCAGACATAAGTATTAGTAAGAAGGCCATTTTCTTTGGAGAAAGTGGAAAATTATATTACTTATGGCACAAAAAAATGAAGAGTAGCTCTCAAAGGTAATAGAGTTGTAATTTGTGAAGTTATGATGTTCATTATTACAGCAACTCATAGTCTTCTTGCTCTTATTGGATTTTTCACCACCATTAATGAATATACTTATCTATATATTTTCTTTTGTTTAAATCAACTTAATGTTGGAGAGAGGGGGCTTGCCCTTTGTCTTTAAATCACAAACTATTACAAGGAACAAAAATAGCATCTCATCCAAGTCCTAAAATATAGTTGGAATGAACATGATGAAGGGGAAATAGCAGGAAGTAGCAGCAATGAGAAATAGGGAATGTAGCTTATTTGGTCTAAAAGAAATAGTGATAAGTTTTAAACAAAAAGAACATCATTTTGTGTGCTTGCAGGTAAACTAGACTGATTTATCTTCCTTTATATGCATTTCAAAAAATGACACACCTACAAATGCCTTTAAATTCCATTTTATAGAGAATATTTTGACATGAGTCTGATGTTCAATTTTCTTCTTTACTTATCAGTGAATTGACCCTACTGCAAATACAATGTTCAACAGTAGATGGCGACCTTCCTCCGACACTGGGCAGGTAAGCACATGCGCAGATACTATACCTGGGAATACGATAAGACAAGGTTTCTTCTGGCTTCCATAGAGAATGTACAGCAGTGTCAACTAATTCCTTTTTACTAATTTACTAAACTATTGTTCAGGTTTTAAGAACTCCCCCAATGATTTGATGAAATATATATATAGGCACCATCTGACCATCATTATCTGTTACTTTTTAAAATTTATTTATACTTTTTTGTTTATTCGTTCCGAAACTATAATTTTTATCGGACTGTCCAGTTCTTGAGCAATGGTATTTATATGGGAACCTGATTTGATTTGATTTGATTTATTTACCAACAGCAATACATACATTTCATACAATGATTTTACATATATATAAAAAAGAGAAACTATTGGTTGGTAAAAGAGGCAAGATAATAGCACATGTGCTAGTCGAGCCTAACCCCTTAAACAGCTAAACAAAGTATTTTGGTACAAATCACTTTAGAAAACGTAACAAACAGAAAATAATGAATTTAATATTACAATTGATACTTTAAAAAACAAGAATACTCAACAATGTCTTACAATATACAAACTAATAATGTAAAATATAAATTGTGTACATACCGTATGCAAATTATTTAACTTGATATTTCAAGTGACTTTGCCAAATATACCCATAGCTGGTGCTGCCCTCTTTGGCCAAATACCGTAGTAGCGGTAGCGAAAATTACAATTTTGAATGATCTTTTGTCACAGCCCCTACCCCCCACCCCACCCTCCCCTAAAATGCATCTTGAAAGTTAATTTCACATACCTGTCTTACACTATAGGGTCTGGACGGTGTAAATGATGGGCTACCGGTACATATTTGACGCTGACTCTGCCATGTATCACCTTCAGAAGACCTTGTAGTACACGACGTGCACCTCTGTATCAGCTTGCTTGATAACGACGAGAAGATGTAATATGCTCCTCTAGAGCTCAACTCATTCAACATCTTATTTTTTGAATCTCAACTGAATATCCTTTGATCACTGAAAGCCTGTAGCAAAGTTGAAGATAAAAATGAAAATGTGGACAAAAATAATAAACATTTAAGATATGTGGATTTAACTGACCCTACCAACAATATATGCAAGTTAAAATAGCTCAACTAAAAATCTACAGGTATAGAAACTCATTTTTTGATAAAAACATGTAAAATGCTCACTACATACAGCAACAGGTCTTGTATTCTTGATTACTGGACCAAGTAGGTCTACAATAAATAATAAAAAAATTAAAGAAACCTGTATAGAAGGCAACCTGGCCTCGATTCCCCAAATAAAAGCAAATCAAAGTCACATCTCCCTGGTTAGCATTTTCTTTCAAAGGCACCAGGCTTCGGGAAGCGGGGAAGGGGAGGGTGTTCTGTTTTTAGCCCCTCCCCCATCGCCATTAAAAAAACAAAAAACAAAGTCACAGTACCAATATCCAGTCACCATTGTTACCAGTCACAAGTATTCAAACTTTCTTTAAATAAAACTGACACCACACCTGTTACTGGATAGATCAAAAACTATTCTGCCATTTGAGTAAATCTTAAATGTCTGGAGCAAAAAAAATTGGTGCAAGGTCATTTGTTTGTCTAGATCTAGATCTATCATCTACACTGTTTGCAATAGGAGTAATAGGAACTGTGTCATACAGTGAATTAAGCAAATATTTTATTAGCGAACGACATGAATGAGAGAGGTAAAGTCAAAATCAAATGGCTCCATAAACTAGTACAGTAGTAGACTAGGCCTAAACTAAAGTAGGCCTAGACCGAAAATTCGAACTAAAGCAGTAAAGCCAAAGGAAGAAAAGTTCATTTAAACATCTTTTTTATAGATATGAAAGGCAAGAGGGTAACGTTACCTAGAATGATCTATATTTCATGTACCAGCACCGGTAATAGTAATACAGGTCTCCCTGGTGGTGTTAAATGTGTGTTTTTTTACAATAAAAAACTGTCCCGGATGACACTTCCACTAGCTTCCAACCCCAGCTCAGCTTTGGCACACCGCACTGCGACGTCCGTCCCGCCCGTCGTCCCCAGGCCTGGGCCGTCGACTCCAGCGAACCTCTGCCTCGCCTCCAGGTACGTTGCACGTAAACGAGCCAAGTGTTACGGGAAGCTAGATCACTAGCTACGCAAGCCAAATTTGGCATGGCCGATTTGAAGCATTATCTGTGATTTTTAATTGTAGCTCCATATTACTGTTAATCCCAAGCTTCTCATAATATATCAGGGTTTGTTTAAATTTTGTTTACTTTCTTGGTTTATTTATTTGTGTGCCTGTTTGTTGTTGTTGTTGGGGGGGGTTGGAGGGGTGGTGCGGAGTGGGCTCTGGTAGGGTTATTCTGGGCGCGTAGAGCCTAAGTCCCCCCAAAAAAAAAAAAAAATCCTAGAATTTTTGTTCTTCTATTTCATTTGATTTTCTTTTATCTTCCGACTCAATCAAATTTCTCTCGATCTCCGTGCAAGTGTATATCGTCGTCAATAATAGGCCTCTATCCATTCTATCTCTGCAATCGACAGAAAAATCCGTCTGCTTGAGGAACTTTAAACAAATTTTGTCTTTTGACTCTCGCTTCTTATAGGAGAAGAATTCGGAGAAGGTAGTCTCAGCGGAACATATACATGTAGAGTGATTTTCTGTCTATCTCTGTAATTTTTCATCCCCGCCCCTTTCCCTCCCCCCCCTTTTTTTTCCCGGCTCTCTCTCTCTCTCTCTCTCTCTCTTTCTCTCCTCCTCCTCCTCCTCCTCCTTCCATTTAATTCAAGATATTTCTCTTTCCCTTGCAGTTTCTTCCTGTTCCCCCTTAAACTTTCCCAATTGCCTTTTTTTTTTCTCTCTCTCTCTCTCCTCGCTTTCCCTTCTCTGCTTTCATCACTTGATGTGAAGTTTTTAAAAAAAGAAGAAAGAAAACAAATCCATTTTAAGCTGTGATTAGAAGCAAGATGGGTGGTAGCAATGATATTTAATGGTATATGTTTACTGATAATAAAATTATTTCTTATTCTTAATTTTCTTATTGATAATCAGGATTAATTTATGTTGTTAAATGTTCAAAATGTCATTAAACTATCAAGAATCTGTATTTTCTATACCTACTACAGTACTACTTTCACCAACATCATGTCAAACTACTCAATATTTTACAGAGCTGAATTTTAAATTGAATTGAATTGAATTTATTTATTCATCTGTCATATAACAGAACTTCTTTTTCCATTGGATGATCGATAACAAAGATCATGTCACACCAGAAGTATACATAACAACGAAGTGTAAAGAAGTGTTCATTAACAAATATACATTACGTGATCACAAAATCAGAGGAAAATACAAGAAAGGTTTGAAGGAAGTTACAAACCAATGTGTGTCAGAAAAATAATACAGGAAAAAGAAATTCATCTCATGCACTCATTTAAACGCCCTCCTATAATGTGTGAATAAATTGAGTTATGTTTGATTCAGATCACAGCCCCCTCCACACTATCGCCTCACTGTTGAATAGGTGTATAACATTGGGTACAAAAGAAAACCTGAATCTCGCTAGATTCACACAAATATTATAATATAGACAGTTAAGGTCAAACCAATGCTGTTACAGTAATGAGAGGATCCAGAATAAGAAAGGCAAGTATTTAATCATACAAAATCTGCAGGGCTTATTTGTTACAAATTTAAAAATCACAAAATGCATGTATTATATCATACTAGCGACTTACACCATACTATAATGTCCTTGTGCTAGTTATTTTGTGCAAATCTACCACTATTAATTATACATATATAGGCCTGCATAATTTCTTTGTGTATGCCTATATTATATATGTCTACAAAAGATATCACAATTCTGTGCATTAAAAAAAAGCATCACAAAAGATGTTAAAAGGAAAGACATTAAACTATACAGTATTACTGATGGAAAATAGCACAAAATAATTTTTCATTGTTGACAAAATAATGATATCATTCAGATGGAAAATAGCACAAAATAATTTTTCATTGTTGACAAATTTTATCATTCAGAATTATCTTTAATAAACCAGTTAATGTATATATATACTAGCTATTTACGCCATACTATAAAGTTAAAATGTCTTTGAGCTAATTATTTTGTGCAAATCTACCGCTGTTGATAATACATAGGCCTTCAAAATTTCATTGTGTATATAATTATCTGTCTGCAAAAGAGATCATAATTCTGTGTATACAAAAAGCATCACAAAAAGATGTTAAAAAAGGAAAAACATTAAACTATACAATTACCATTACTGATGGAAAATAGTACAAAATTATTTTCATGGTTGAAAAATAATATCATCAAGATGGATAAAATAGCACAAAATAATTTGTCATTGTTGACAAATTATATCATTCAGATGGAAGTGGCACAAAATCATTTTTCATTAATGACAAATTATATAATTCAGATGGAAATGGCACAAAATATTTTTTCATTGTTGACAAACTATTTCATATAGAATTATCTTTAATAAACCACTCAATCTAAAAGAGCATCCTTCCTCTCATATCGGTCGTCAATGATGGGTAACAGGATGACTGTCATTTACTGAGACATGACGACGAAGTAACGATTCTATATTCCTAAAAATACCTCTCAAAATATAGCTCAGAGACATAGCGAGGAATGGCCGTCTTGGCAGAAATGATCTCCTGGAAAGAGAAAATGAAAACAAATTTCTAAACTCTCATGAGCACCAACTAGCCATCGGGCTCACATTAAATTTGAATACAGGTCATATCTGTTTTTTTATATTACTTTATTGGCTTTTGTGTTTTCCACAGATATGAAACCAAATTATCAATTCAATTCACAGATCAACGATCTTTCGGCTCGTCTTTCGGCCACTGACAAAATTTATATCCTGGAATAGGATAAAATGAATAAGTCAACTCTCATTTAAGTTTGTAAGAATGGGAGCACGGTTAAACTAAATTTCTTTCAAATAAATTTCAAATCAGGTTACATGTAGACCATCTATATTAATGACTATAACAAAATATTAAGAAGTTGATATTTACAAATTAAATTATCGATGATACATTATAGGTGTGTGGCTCAGTCAGTAGAGCGTCCGCCTCACAACCGAGAGGTCGTGGGTTCGAACCCCGGCCGCGTCATACCAAAAGACGGGAGTCGCTGCTACTTTGTTTGGCGTTCAACAATAAGGGGATAGAGCAATGTCGATCTGGCGCTGCTCAGTGGCTGCCGGGCTCACGATCAATTATTGGGCACAAAGAATTTCCATTTTCGGTTTAATAAAATTTGGAGTGGACTATAAAAGATTATTATTATTATTATTATTATATATATTGACTTAATCAATCATCTGTATTCCCTATATCTTTCCACAAATTTCATTCTTCTATAAGATATTACATGAAACCGATAGTATAAAGGCAAAGTTATCCAAATCTAAAAGACAAATGGGCTACAGGGAAATATCGCCTCGGCAAAGGGGTTGGGAATCGTGTGACAAAATAGAAGGGGAAAAGGGTCTATTGGCAAAGGAGAGGTCCAAAAATGTAGCATGCATGGTCAAAAGTAAAAGAGGGGAAATTAAAGGAATTTAATGACTTTCCACTGCCACACTCCCTGCAATACTGGGGTAGTAATAATTACAGGGCCCACTAGAAGGGGAGTATTAATACCAATGTGGCTGCCATAGGTAAACAAAATCAAATTATTAAATATTACTATTACAACGTCTTAACACTTTAAATATTAGTCAAAATAAAACCGTTATTTCATATTAACTATAATAATACAGTCTTATATTATTCTCCCACCTGTTGGTTGCAGTAGCTGGGTACAGTAAACCAATCATCAGGTTTAGGGATCCCAATGGTTATGTTGAACCAGCCAGCAGAAAGAATTGTCGGATCTGTCACAAAAGATCAACAAACTGATTTACTGCCTGAACGAAATTGTAATTAATTTGTTATGTTAATATGATGTGGATAGACTCACATTTAATGTAAGAGCTTTGTCCGCGATATTCACGACTGATTGAATCGGCAACATATTATCAGGAGCCAACAAATTCTGAAAGATAAATGCCACATAAATATGGAAAACCTTTCTAAAAATGCAGGAATTCCAGAGCAAATTTTTTTTTAAGTCATGGCGATCTATACCGTGTATCCAAATACCACAAATTGAAGGGGTGATATGACTTTTGATCTGCATGGCTGGCGACAACTGCGCCGGGCTCTATTTCATCAAAGATAGCTATATATAGGTAAGGGTTGCGATTGTGTTGTATAGGTAAGGTTTAGGGTTAGCGTTAGGTAAAGTGTTCAGTCAAAGATTGATGTTATGATGAATTTGATTAGCGCATGTAATTGATGGTGGAGAAATTGTCGCCAGAGCATGACATTGTGTCATAATAATAATAATAATAATAATAATAATAGGCATTTATATAGCGCCGTCTATCTAGACAATAAATTCTATTCCGAGGCGCACTATAATAATTTATTACCCCGGCATTACAGCGCTCTATAGCATTTCAAGGAATTAATTCCTGCCAGGTTACCAGTACCCATTTACCTCACCTGGGTGGAGTGTGACAAATGTAGATTAATGTCTTGCCAAAGGACATTAGTCCTTTAAATAAAATATTTAAAGGAAGTCTATTTTGTTTACCTCTAGAACTTTCCCCAATACGAGACATAGGCCTACATTACACCTCAGTCACACCGCAAACCGACTCCAGTCGGACTCCATGAAAGCGACTGATTTCTGGCCGTTTGGGGGTAATGTAATTGTTTGTTCGGTCTTTTGTCGGTCTCGTGTCGGTCTCGTTGGTGTGACTGAACTATTATGAAACCTTTTAATTCATATATTTTATTCACTTGTGGAGGTCGACACCTCCACAAGTGGTATAGTGGTTCGTTCACTCTACTCTCAATCTAAGGGTTGAGGGTTCGAATCCCAGCCCGACACTATGACGTCTTATACGGCAAGGCATTATGATCCACATTTGCCACTCTCCACCCAGGTATAAATGGGTACCTGGCAATTGCTGCATGGGATAATAACGATTGCAGGACCCTCAGGAAGAACAGCACTGATGCTGATGGGGCCTCCCTGGGTAAAAAATTATGATGATTACTATAAAATATAGTGTAGACTTACACATAGCTCTCATTTCATCGCTGGTCCCCATGAACTGAGATCCTATCGGGAAGCAGTCCTTGTGTCTCACAGTGATGCTTTGAGAGGCAGACTTGGTCCCTTCGTGATAGATCTTGGACCAGATGTCGACCATCATAGAATCTGTACCGTTTCCACCAATGGAAATGCTGCCCGAGAAGGTTGCATTGTCTGTATACCAGATAATATTGAGAAAACAATTAAGTTTTTAACATCTACCATAATAACTGAATTAACTGTAGTAGTATAGTAATAATAATGATAATGGTAACAACAAAAGTAGTAGTAGTAGTAGTAGTAGCAGTAGTAGTAGTAGTAGTAGTACTAGTAGTAGTATATAATAATAACAATAATATTAGTAATAAGAATAATAAAAAATTAATATTAACAATAATATTAATAGTAACAATAATAATAAAAATATTAATATTAACAATAATATTAATAATAATCATAATAATAACAATAATGATAACAATATTAATAATAATAATAACAATATTAATATTATTAATAATAATAATAACATATAACCAAGCTACACTTAATTCAATACGCACACCATGCAGCTTGTCAAGAACGCTCATACTATTACAAATAAAGTTGTCACACTACAAGTATGGCTAGAGTTATAATACTATTACTACTAATAATAATAGTGATAATAATAATGATAATAATAATAGCGCGCATTACAAAATTTATATATTCAAAATGCTGTGGAATGGAGAGAAAGGAAATAAAGAGAAGAGTTAAAATACGCTCAACATACTTCCTTAAGCCACCAAATGACAAGAGAAGTGTTTCTGGAAAGAATGATCGAGTCTATATTTTAAAGTTGTCAACAGTTTCACCATTTTATACATTTTGACATGACTTGTATGACTTACCTGGGATACAAACTGTTGGTTCTGGTGGGGCCGTTTCATGCTCCGTGCAGATCTTGTATTCTTCAACAATCAACCATTGAGAGCCCTATATATGACAACAAAATTATTTAAAAGAAAAATTATTGTCCATGCACCAGATCATAATATTGTCAGTTTTTGTCACAATCATTTCATGAATACGGATATAAGAACAAAAATATACAAACTTTATGGGCAACAAAACATAGAGGGGAAATGAAATATCCTCCTACCTTTTCATAATCCTGGATTATTCTGAAATTGGCCTGGGTGCCATTGCTTAAGATCAGGGATACCAGGTAGCCATACCTCCTGTTCTCGTAGTCCCACGCACCGTATTGTACGAGGTCTGCCCCCAGTGGATCCTGGCCAGGGACTACTTGTCCAGACATGGTCGCTTTTAGTTTTAAGCACAGAAAATGAAGAAGAACAAAACATACGACTCTTTTAGTTGTATAAGCCTTACTCACAGTTGTCACTTACTAGTTGTTTTAAAGATACTATGTCCCTTCTGCAGCCAACATCAAATTCTGTAGAACTTTGCAGGAATTATGAATATGTCATGTATGTCTTATCTGTGAAATTTAAACGTTAGCATTGTCCTAATATTCAAATTATGCAAGGAAACCCGTTTACTTGCTAGACTTCACTGTCAGACACTATTGAGTGACTGACTGGCTTTTTCATCTTTGGTAATAACATACATAAAATGAGCTGTAAAGGGTACATGAGCATTTGTCTACATCAATAACCCACTTCTTGTAATGGCCAAAATTAAACTGATTGAATCTTTGCGCAGCATAAAACGTACGACCATTCGGTACAATGGTCTGAAAAATCAGACTATTACTTACTGGCTCTATAGCTCCTAAGTCGATTCGACAACTAATAGTCGTTATTTTCCCACTTAAAGACATTTTCAAGCCCCCTTTTTTTAGGGAAGTTCTAAATTAGTATTGTCTTTCAAATGCCGTTGGAATTTAACCTTTTCATTTTTTGGCCTGCAAATGGGACATAGTACCTTTTAGGTATCAAAAATGTATATTATGATATAAATTATAGACCTATTTTTACTTTTAAAAAAGCTGTAGCCGTATTAAAGATTTTTTGAATAACTCTAACGATGAACTTTATGCTTTATAGACCCTATTTTACTTTGTAAATTGAATGATTTCAGTTTTTGGCTTCAGATTGCTGTGACAATAAACCAATACAATAAAACACAATAAAATACAATGCGATACATTACAATACAATACAAAAGTTTTATTACAGCTCAAAAGTTTGATCTTTGTTGTTAAAAATTGACAGTTTTTTTCTAGGTTATGAATCAAGTTTAATGAAAATGTTTCTAGGTGCATCCATCTAGGCACATCGTTGAAGCTAGAAAATGATTCCCCTAAAAAAACTTTTAAAAGGATCATCTTGGTCTTTCCAACAGGAAAAAATGCTTGAAAATGTATTGGGAATTCCTAATATTTTTCAGGTTGAAAATAAAAAATGAGATATTAATTTTTAAGCAAACCGGACAGGAAATCAGAATGAGACTTTTTTCTGTAGTCTACTTTTACGCAACACAAATGTTACTTTTCTAATTCATACTTTATAAATGCAATAAAAGAATCAAATTTGAAGTGCAATGAAATAGTGGACCACCCTGCGAAAATAAATTGAATACGCTTGGCATTGCTTGCCCATATGCATATTTTAGTTTTTTACTTACCAAGGCCTCCCATATACTGAGATGGGCCGCAGCATGGGGATGCTGCACTAGCTGATGAAACCAGCACAGCAGCAACAACTATCAGTTTCAGCATTCTGATTTATAGCTGCAATGTTAGGGAGGAAAACATTGTGATAAAGGTCCAACATAATTATAGAGAACTTGACCCTCCTCCACATAATATTTAAACAGCAAACAAATTATCTCGTTCTTTCTTTCTCCTTCTTCTTGTGTTCTTTTTCTTTTCTTCTTCTAAAGTAATTTTGAATGGGCTATTCAGCCTATCACGAAGATGGAAATTGGTTGCACGATAAGGAAAATTTGATAATTAATTAAAAGAAAAGTTTGAAGCAATTGTAGCAAAACAAGTGGGAAAGATGGGAAAGCCAAGCATGCATTCGACAATCCTTGCTATTTCACACTATCTGCTACTCTGTGAAACTCAGAAGAAAAGAAGAAAGAGTTAAAAACGAAATTTTATCACATAATATGATTTCTAAATCATAAAGATCAAAGTACATTATAGCCATTGAGTTTATATATCATCGAAAGTGAAAGGGTTACCCCGACTGTAGGCCGGGATAGGGCCTACTAACGTCAGCAGTATTGAGGATTAAAGCTTGAGGCAAGCCTCTAAGAATGAAGAGATTTCCTTTAATAATAAATAATAAGTCTCAAAGAGATATGAAAACTGCTCATACTCGAGAAAAAAAATCATGAATCGAACAACTGAACATGAAAGTATCTTAAACATGTTTAATAAAACCCCAAATTTACTTACGATAATAATTGCAGTGCAATTGATTATGGTCCCTGCTGAAGTAGACTTAAAATGTCTTTATGATAGAATCGAAGTTTTTTTCGATCCTCTTTATTCTGTTGTAATTCAAAGTACTTTCATTTGCATCAAAACCACTATGGAAAAGTCACATGCTGGTTTATGCTGGTTTATACTGGTTTCATTTCCGATACTGCGCAGTCACAACCAAATGTCTTTTTGATAGAATCGATCTTTTTTCTTCTTTCGATCCTCTTTATTCTGTTGTAGTTCCAAGCGGGGGTGTCGATTTGTATCCGTAGTTGGGGGATGATAGGTGCCAAAATATTTTCGGCAATGGATCAAAGCAACCAAGAGGTAGAAGTGTGTGGCAGGTTGCACCCCCTCCCTTCCAAGTTATTAACTTTTTCAAGTCACCCTCAATAAAGATAACATTTCAGAGAATATAAGAGTGGTAATAAAATTAATAACATGCTAAATGTTAGTCCTGACTCTTGCCTGCAGTGTATAGGCCTACCAGACTGATATCATCTATTTTTAAACGAAATTTAGACATTACCAAAAAAATCCAATGGTGAGGGATATCAATTTGTGAAAGTATTATGTTACCAGTGGGCAAATGCATTAATAAGCAACCAGGAAAGGTTCATGTAGACAGAAAATTCTTTATTTCCTGGTGATAGAAACATACATTTTATGAATATTGATGTGTCCAAACAACATTCATCGTGAAAAACCCATTCCAATATTCTGTGTAAGGAGATCTCCAAAAAATATAGCAAAAATCTCATGCTGGTAATACTGGTTTCATTTTCGATACTGCGCAGTCATAACAAATGATGACCTTAGATTCAGAAAGGGTATAAGCCTTAAAAAGGGGGAAAGAAAGAAAGAAATAAACAAATCTCCACAGGCTTTACATCTACCCGCCGAGAGCGACTGGAAATCATTGCTACGGTCTGGAAGTCAGGTTACACTCATTGTTTATTTTCATTGAAGCCCCGCCCCCTTTCTCTTTTTTTACTATAGGAAGACATTTACAGCGAAAGGGGAATATCATATTACCGCTTTTATCTTTCGCTTTTCCCTGTTAATTGCAAGCCTATATGATATACTATTCTTCACTTTCAATTCAATTGAGAGGTCTTGTGAACTTACTGGGTAAATCTTTCTTATTGTCATGATCATTGGTGTAATACATTTCACTGTTTTTTTTTTTTTTTTTGTCGCTGTTGTGTTTTGAAGATTAATGACCATTGTAGGTAAAATAATATGTTATATGCCTCTATTAAAGATCAATAAAATTTTTTTTTAAAATCAAAATTATGTCTATCTATAGCTGTCTACATAATTATAACATCTGCTCTATACTATTTGTGTTTTTAAAATTGCCTTTGAAATTGTGAAGAAGCGGTTTCAGTAATAATGTTCTTTGGGTCAGCGACCCCCTCCCCCTTTTGTTGTTAACCGAGCTTGTATACTTTTGCTTGTCAAACTGCTGAAATACAGTTTCAGTTTTGTTCCATATGATTTATATTAAAAAAATATTCGCATAGAACTTGAAATGTAGTTTCGTCATCATGTGATCCAAGAAGTGGTTATCATCAAAGAAAAGTAGGCCTACTTCAAAAGTCGTGGCATTTTATTGTGTCAATCATTTGTACTTTGTCACGCTCAAAAATCATTAACTTTTATACCCCAAAGCAAAACTAGGTACAATAATAGGCTATAATTATGTACATCCTGTGATCATGATGAAAACTATATTGATGGATTTTCTTTTTCTTTCTTTTTCATTTTGCATTTTTGAAATTATTTTGCCGCCTTGAACAACACTGTGCCCTTCTCTCGTGAGCTCTCTCACTCTCTCTTCAGGTTCTTTATCCTCTCTCTCTCTCTCTCTCTCTCTCTCTCTTTCTCTCTCCCTTCCTCCCTCTCTCCATCTCCTCTTCATATTTCTATCCTCTCTATCTTTCTCTTTATCTCTCTCTATCTCCTTCTCTCCATCCCCCCTTTCTCTTTCGTCCTCTCTCTTGCCCGTGTTGATGTTCATCTAATTCACTGTGTCTTTGCTTTCATCTCTTTATCCCCTCTCTCTGTCTCTTTTTTCTCTATTCCTCCCCCTCTCCCCTCCTCAATCTCTCTTTCTTTTCCTTGTTTTATCCTCTCTATCTTTCTCTTTTTCTCTTTATCTCCCTCTCTCCCTCTATCTCCTTCTCTCCAATCCCATCTCTCTCGTCCTCTCTCTTGCCCATCTTGATGTTCATCCACCTAATTCACCGTGTCTTTGATTTCCTATCTTTATCCCCACTCTTTCTTTTTCTATATTTCCCTCTTCCTATTTTCCCCTCCCTATCTTTCTCTTTATCTCCTTCTCCTCCTCTCCCTCTCGTCACCTCTCTCTCTCTCTCTCTTGACCGTGTTGATATCCATTTATCTAATTCACTGTGTCTTTGCTTTCCTCTCTCTGCCCTTATTTCTTTACATTACAAAAATGGCAAAGTTGTTTCGACATAATTTGTCATTGTTGTTTGGATAATTTTGTTTTGTGTTTTGCTTTGTTTTGTGTTTCTTATTCATAATGGAAAAACTCAAGAAAATAAATGAAATGGGTCTATATCATCACTGCAGGAAAAAAAATATATATCATAAGAACTTTTAGTGTCCCTCGGAATCCTTCTTCACACTGTCTTCAATCACATCCCTTTCTAAAGGCATTATGTTCATGTTAAACTATCTTATTCACAATTATAAAAAACAAAACAAAGCAAAAACGACATCTAATGACTTTATCACGGCATTGTCAAGTTTGCTTTAAGCTCATTGTGAACATTTAATAATCATAATGGTTACAAAAAACACACACAAGATATATCTAACATAGAGAAATGACTTGAGAATCGAATTCTGAAGACAAAAAATATATTGAAACAATCTACAATGCTTACTGGAGTATTTTATTTTATTTGGAAAAACTTACAAAACAAAACAAAAATCTTTTCAGTAAACTACACTACCGGTACTTGAAATAATTCAGATTGTCTCATCATTATTCACTGCCTATAAAAGAGTTTGTGGACAAAGGTAAT
Source organism: Mesocentrotus franciscanus (assembly GCA_037976565.1). Classification (NCBI taxonomy): domain Eukaryota; kingdom Metazoa; phylum Echinodermata; class Echinoidea; order Camarodonta; family Strongylocentrotidae; genus Mesocentrotus; species Mesocentrotus franciscanus. Next base: position 26,018,977 of record CP137676.1, read on the forward strand.
TCTTGCTCTATAAATTTTGTTTACATCATTTAACCAAGAGCAAAGTACCTTTCGAGTCATAACTTAATCATGATTTTCCATGGCAATATTGTTCTATCTATTCTACTTTTAAATGACACGTGGCCATTTTGCATGATAGCCGCCAGGTCCACCAGTAAGGAGCAAAATCTATTACGGCTGAATACAACAAGCTGCTTCAGAGATCAACTACCTTTAACATTTTCAAGTGAGAATGAGAGTATTTGAATTATGCCTAAATCTTTTCCCTTTTTCAATTCTAAGAAAAAATTAGAAATTTTCATTCAAATTGATTGTCAGTTAATGGGATAAAGGATAGATTTGCTAATTTTTTGTTTTTTGTTTTCTAAAGAGTTAGCAAAATGCATGAAGACAAGAAAGAAATGATTGTAATAAACAATAAATGAGCACATTTTTTGTAAGTTTATTTAAAAACGCAACATTATTTTACCTTAAAGTCACTTGAATTTGTTTCTATACCTGTACCAGGGCAAGCTAGTACTGATGATGGAATGCTATATCCCCATAATAGTAGGAAAGAAGATACAAGGTAGAAAACATTGAAAGACACAATCACATGTATAGCAAATAACATAAAAAACCATCAATATCATTGCTATAATAATCAAAATCATTATTTTGTGCATCCATCATGTCAATATAAAATAGAAAGGCGTTTATATGCATGAAATGGCCTTTAGAGCAATCATTTAAAAGTGACTATACTTTAATTATTTCAATAAATGTATAATGAATTAATTTCTACTTCTGGCCTACATGCTTGAATAAATCAGCTACACACAACTTTAGATTAGCAATGAAGCTCTCAATGGTACAGCGCAATGTTTTACATCAAATTATTTAGCAGTTCACAACCACCACAAAAAATGAGATACGATATGAAAGTGAAACTGCTTTCGCACTGAATTGTACAATCCCTTTCATGACAAGGAGAATATGGTTGATTAGACAAAATGTATTACACTTTAAAAAAAAAAAGTTTGAAAAGGAAAATACACTGTCATAGGCATACAAAAAAAAACTAAAGTCCATGATATTTGGTTTCAGTGTCAATAGCGAAGCCAACTCTATTTGTCTTGCCAGTACCCTAACGCACACTTCAATTTTCTTTGATATTTGCAAATCTAGAATTACACTTATAATAAGAATCTAATCATATTTAATCATGTGCAGCATACAATCAATATAAAACCATGCTTTCTGTGACACTAAACCTCTTACACACGAAATTATCATCAATATTACTCATAAGTATCAAATGAATTAGCTTATCCCAATTTCAGCAAAATGTTTCATTAGAACAGCATATTGGTCCTATCCTCGAAAAGTGAACAAAATGTTGGTTCTCACTTCTCAGGCAACAAGAGCTTATCCACACCTAGAAGAATCTTTTCAGATGCATGCTGTGAGCGTGATGAGGACGATTGGCGGAATTGGTCTCCTGGAATAAATAAATAAACATAGAAGGAGATTAGCACTCTGGCTTTAACACTTCGGTTACTTTCTTTGCCTCTATGCATAGTCACTCATTTGCCACACGTGCAATTTTGCACAAAACAATCTAAAGGCACTAGCTTACTGAAGGATTGCTTTGTGCAACACGATGGCTTTGCAACCTTACCCATTTCCTATCTTGATTAGCTCCATGACAACCCTTGTAACACTGGAATAGATTAAAGCTAATCTTGAGCTCTGGTATGGGCATCGTATGTCGAGAGAACATGGCTATAATTCATTCTGGATTGATTGTCCTGCAGTAGATTGATTGTTTGAACCAGTAAAATAAAAACATCCTAACAAAAACTTTTCAATAAATTAACTACTCTCATTACTGAGCACATGGTGACCTGTGTTAAGCACCTGGTGTCGGGCCTACTTACCTTGATTTCCTTATCTTTCTATGCTCATTACTCATCCCCTTCATATTTTCTACCAAAATCTTTTGGCACATGTAATTTATTTGTAATCTTAAACATTCAGCGTATTAAGTTTATTGGATCTGTGAGAATTTATTTTCTATATTACCAGAACTCAAGCTTATCTTATATATTTTACTGGAAACATTTAGATAATTTGAAGCCTTTAGTATATCTATCACATAATACATTATAAATACAATATAACACTGCTTGTTGTTGGAGGTTGATTTTATACATAATAGTTGTGCACAAATTATTTATGAATGGTCTTATTTGATTTTGGTTGTAATTGGGTATTTGTCTTTTTTTTCATGAAAGGAAGAAAGTAATATACTGCCCCAGTGTGCATTAATATAGCATCATATTTCCAACAAAAATGCTCCTTAAAAAAAAGTAAATGCCCAGGTAAATATATTGCATAAAATATATCAAATATTAAATGCATTCTACATAGAGGAACCAGGCTTCATTACATTATCTGAAAGCCAAAAAATAAGAACTACTACCGGTACTCCAAACAGAGGAGTGGTTGAAAGCTATGTGCAACCCCATATAAATTTACGACCTTTGACCCCTCTTGTTTATTCTCTTACCTGCTGGGTGCAGTAGCTGGGTACAGTAAACCAATCATCGGGTTTAGGGATCCCAATGGTTATGTTAAACCAGCCATTAGAAACAACAGTTGGAACTGTCAAGAAAAAAAGAAAAATAAATATGATTTACATAGCCTTGATAAATGAATATCAACGTGGTTGATTATTTAACTAATCACTTTGGGGATCAACTGAATACCGGTAGCTAAGTCATTGGGAAAAAAAAGGGTAGATGATAGTTTGGGAAGAAATTGCATTTCATTTCCAAAGCTACAATGTCAGCATTGACACTTATTTTTCCATCCCATGAACATGGATACATGCTATCTTTCATTCAGATAGAGGAAAGTTGTGTTTGTTAGGACTTGATTTGTGAGCTGAAATATTTTATCATGAGAAGATTCAGTTTTAAAATTGACACAATAACCCACAGAAACATATTTCTGATGGTCCGTCACAGACCTACAGATTTCTTGTCACGTTGTCCAGCTGACCAAATTCGGTGATGTGAGCCTTCCACCTACCTACCCACAATTTTGTCCTTCTCTATGGAACAATCTTCACATACATACAGGTCAGGATACATCTCTTAGATCTTTTAAATCCGGGCTAAAATCCTATCTCTTTGTAACTAAGTTCTGAGCTTTGTTAGTAACCCTGTTACGCTTTGTATGTTACTGCAATTTGATCTATGTTAATGTTAGGCTATCATGTAATTAGTATTGTTTATGTAGAAGTTATTCTATTCTATTATTGTTTTCATTATTGTAAAGCACTTTAAAACATTTCTCAAAAGCACTATATAAATAAACATGTATTCCTCCTTATTACTATTAAGAGCAAATTTGTTGGCAGTTACACAAAGCTTAAAGCTTTAGTTTCATCAACTTTCTGATCAGTTGTAAGAAGTTTCAAGAGACTGAATTTGTGAATCTTGTAGACATTCATCCTCATTAAACATTCAGTCATTGAGGAAGACCCACTGAAGTACAGATGTCATGGTCTGCTGGATAAGTATGGTTCAAATCTCTGCCACAGCACTATCGTCCTTTAGTATGACCTTGATTTATATTTGCCCCTCTCCATCAAGGTGAACTTAGTGGGTATCCGGATGGAGGAAATTCCCTTAAATGCGTGAGAGCCTTATCAGGGTAGCTTTGTTAAAGCTGGCATAATAATAGTACTTTGTGTCCTCAGGTTAAAAAATTCAATTATTATTACAATCATTCTAATTATTATTGTTTCTATTAATATCACCACCATAGATATCATATTATCAGTTTTTTTATGACTATCATTATTATAATTAATATAATTATCATTATTATTATTATTATTATTATTATTATTATTATTATTATAATCATTATTATTATTATTAGTAGTAGTAGTAGTATAGTAGTAGTAGTAGTAGTAGTAGTAGTAGTAGTAGTAGTAGTAGTAGTAATTTTGTTGTCATTGTTGTTGTTACTAAATTATTATCATGCCATCATCACCATAGTTATTTGCTATCATTATTGTTATATGCATCATAACTATCATCATGATTGCTCTTATTATGACTATTATTATCATGAATGTCCAGACTCACCTAGTGGTCCGTCTCACTGCTTGTTCCCATGAACTGGGAGCTTAACGGGAAGCAGTCCTTGTGCCTCACGGTGACACTGCCTCCACCAACAAAAGTGCCTCCATTGTAGGTCTTCGAATAGGAGTCCACCAACAAGGAATCGGATCCGTTGCCACCTATGTACAGGCTGCCGAAGAAGACGGCATCGGCTGCCAGAAAAAATAAGTTTAGAATAGTGTTAATTAGCCAACAAAAAGCCGGGTGAAGTTTTTTGAGGTTGATTTTATACATTCTAGCTGTACACAAATCATTTTTAGGGAATTTTAAAGAAAATGGGTAAATTGCCATCAATCTCTGTCCATATTTTTCATTGAAATAAAGAGGGTCATCCCAGTAGACCAACAACCCAAAAGAGTGAAAAGACGCCCCAAAAAAAGAAGAAAAAAAAGAGAGAAAAAAAGAAAGAAACACATTAGAAAATATAGAATAGAAGACATTCCATTACGTCCACTAGACTGACATAACAAGGAAATACATGAGGGAAGATAGAAAAATGTTGGCCTCACGGATGCCAGTCAAGTTGGCCATAAGTTTAGTGAACCCTCTGTAAAGTGGCTTGAAGGCCAATGAAACTGACATTTTTTTTTTTAAAGAAATGAAAAGGTTTCGCGTCACCCCAATCCCAAATTTATTTACAGACGATTCATTGTGCATCACTCTTGATCTCGAAATTTTGCGAGTGAGCAAAGCAAAAAAAAAAAAATTAATCACACTTTTAATGTGATACAAGATAAATATAGAATTATGTGTGCGGGCACCTTGCTGCAGAATACATGAATACAAAAATCCGATGCGCATGAGGAGATCTGGGCATCTCATTGCCCAGAATTGTCCTGTTTCTAAATGTTGTGAGTAAGTGAAGCGAAGTAAAAATGTAATTTCGATATAATAGATATTATACATATTCAGACACCTTGCTGTCAAATAGAAGGCTATTCTGGCACGTCATTACTCAAATATGGAGGTATTCAGGCACTTTGCTGCCAGAAATAATCATGTTTCTAAAGGTTTTGCAAGCGGCGAGGAAGAAAGACACTTTATTATCTTCAAAATGCTATTTCCTCATGAAATTACATACTTTAGCGCTTTCTAATATTTGATTTTAATGAAATCAACGTTATTCCAAAATAATGATTTTCATATACATGTATTACTAAAATTCTTTTGCGGCACCCCCAGTTGAAAAACGCTGGTCTAGTGGACCCTCAATAATTAGATGTCAGTAGGCCTGTGAAACTAATAATGTGGGTTTTGTGGACAGTCAGCCTGCTGGGCTGTAGCCATAACAGAGTTGTATTTGTGTTTTACTTTACCTGGGATACAGATTGAAAGTTCTGGTTGCGGCGGTTCTTGCTTCATGCAGTACTTGTATTCATCTACGTACACCCACTGAGTATTCTGAATTTAAGCAAAATCAATCAGAAGAAAGATAGAGGATTGTCCATAAATGACAGTTTTGTTGCATGAGAATCACATTATTATCTGCCAGTATATTATAATAAAAACACAACTAGTGCAGCCCTCAAGAATTTTTTTGTATATGTACATATTGTTGTGCATGAACTCACATATTCAAACTTTGTATTTAAGTACAAGTCCACTCCAAAAATAACTTACTTTCAATAGAAGCAGAAAAATCAGACAAACCAATCGAAAAAGGTTTGAGCAAAATCGGATTACTAATAAGAAAGTTATGAATTTTTGAAAAAGTATGTAAAACTATGGAACAATGGAAATCACTACACAAATTGCCAATTTGATTATCAGTTTGTGATGTCATGTCCTCACTATTTGTCAATTGCTTTATATAGTTTAATCCCATTAATTTCCTTTTTCCCCAAAACTTGATTTCCCCATGCCTTTGCCCAGGTTATATGATTTGTATCATATTGCTTGCATGACATTTCACAAAATCTTTTATGAACTTTGAAGAATTGATACTATTTTCTGAATATTGTATATTCATAATTATTGATTTTTATATAAATAGTTTATCAAAATTCACATTTTCATGATTTAACTGGAAAAAAATTACTCTATATTAGTGCATCCACACAAAAACATATTACTATCAATCTAACTTGGATGCTGGTGTGAAGAAATAAGATTCTTAGGGGAAAATAGGAAATTTATATTATCAATATAAAGAAAATAATTAGTGGATAGTGAGGACATGACGTCACAGACTCATGAGTGAGTTGCCAATTTGTGTAGTGATTTTCAAAGTTTTTCATGTCATTACAAATTCATAACTTTCTTATTAGTTATCCGATTTTGCTCAAACTTTTTTTGATTGGTTTGTCTGATTTTTCTGCTTCTATTGAAAGTAAGTTATTTTTGGAGTGGACTTGCCCTTTAAGACCAAATCACAGTAATGAAATTCTGGAACATTGAGGATCTGCACGATACATAGTGGCCAAACTTCCAATAAAGCTTACCCTTTTGGGTACAGAGAGCAACATCATAGCTTTAGAATACATATTTTGTTGCAATGAAATGGTTGCAGGAGGGGTAGCAGTGCAACTCTCATCATTTTCTCTGGATCTTTCCAAATTATATGTATGAAGGAAAAAATCCCTTAAAATGAAATGCATGAGGCATTACCTGTGCCTGGGAGGGGAAGACAAAGCTGAATTACCATAATCCTGAGGTATCTCCTCTTGGTAAAACTGATTGGGATGTGAAGGTAAACCTCTACACCAAGGTTTCCTCTACTTTTTCATGGAGCGTGCAGTGGGTTCTTAACAGGTATAGATGGTGACTCTCAAACCTACAATCTTTGGTTCATCAGGCAGATATGCTCTAACGACTGAGCCAAATCACCTTCTTGGAGGGCTATGGAAGCTATTCCAGCAGCTCCAGGGTGCAAAACCATCTTGAGCCAGAGAGTAATTTAAGCACAGGGGTAGGGGGAGGGTTGGGAGGAGGGTGACGCCCACATACCTTTGCATAATCCAGGATGACTCCGTATTGGGATGAGGTGCCGTTGGCAAAAATCACATCAATCATGTAGCCGAACCTCCTGTTGGTGAAGTCCCACGCACCGTACTGCATTAAGTTTACTCCAAGAGGGTCCTGTCCAGGGATGGCTGACTGACCCACAAGGCTCCCTGTTTAGGTCAGAGAAGAATCAAAGAAGATGGCAATACATCAATTAAATGTTCAATCAAAATTGGTTCTGTACGTAATAGAGAATTCTACCCCACTTTGCTCTATCGTTGGTAATCCTTGTGCTAACTGCGACGGACAGATAAATATCTGCTTGGGCGACCTGAAACATATATTCTCTGCTGGATCATTCGCTATTCGCTGCTTCAGTACAGTCATAGATTGTGGAAGTACATGCAGCCTCCCTCTGCAATTTAACTCTTTATCTTCCATCTACTTGCAAATCTCAGCTTTCAGACATACCTACTGGTATGCAAAACTGCTTATTACTAGAAACTACTCCATTTCTCCCTCATGAATCATACAATGCACATAGAGGATTTTCCAGTCTCACATAAGTGCCTTTGATTTGGCGACTAGATGTAATTGGCGTTCTTTAAAGTCCAAGATTGCACATCAAATTAAACATACTATTCATCCACTTGTTTTGAAATACTTTTATTCATATTATTCATGATTTGATGTGCTAAGTGGGAGAATTAATGTTTTACCTTAAATTTTGAATCACCCAAACCTAACAGACAGGCAGGATGTGCTATGGCTCAGTGGTCTCATAACTGGGAGGTCCCGGGTTCGAACCAAGTTGATGCGCTAGTGACCTTTGGTAATTAAGGCATTAATCTTCCTTACCAAGTCCCTTGGAAGAACGTTAAGCTGTCAGTTCCCTGGTTGCTTACTTACAAGCAATCAAGCATACACATGCTTTCTTAGCAGTCAGGTAAAACAAACAAACAAACAAATAAACTAAACTTACCAAGGCCTCCCATAAACTGAGATGGGCCACAGCATGGGGCTGCTGCACTAGCTGATGAAACCAGCACAGCAGCAACAACTATCAGTATCAGTTTCAGCATTCTGATTTATATATAGCTGCAATGATCAATAGCAACATAAAAATTTAGATATACATAAAACTTTCACAAGATGCAAAGATGTGTATGATGAATTGCATGGCAACAATACAGCCAATAATGTAACAAGTATTGAGGGTGGCAATTAATGTTCGAGACACTCTGTGGAGTACAGGATGCAATTTTGCTTGAAGCCGCTTGAGGCGTCGTGAATTTTGTGTGCTGCTGATTCTCCACGTCATGGGAAAGTTTATTGCCCAGAGTTGCCTATGTTTTTGTTTAATTTGTGATACAAGTCCAATGATGTAAGTAGAAATTATGGGTATCTTGAAGTTTATGAGTTACCGGTATATTGTCTTTATAGCCAGGTAGCTTGATAAAATATGAAGTTTATGACACTAATATGAGGTGATGAAATAATGACATGAATGAGTTGTTCACGTGCAAGATTGCACACGTGTACAGTGAGCGTTACGTAATTGTAGTGCACGGTTGTGCGCATTAATGTACAAGTAGTTGTAACATGAATGAAGCCTTCGAGCATGATCTTGTGGAATGTCAAATTCAATGTCAATGAGTCATTGTTGCATGTATTTAGTCATATTTAGTAGTAGAGAAGGCATTGTTTGTTTTCCTTTATTATGATTACAGATGGCTATTAGGATTCTCAGGGTACATTTAATTTGATACATGATATGTTACTTTCAAGTCAGTTTATGCAAGATGATTTATTAATGTTTGTCTTTATTAAATTGCAGATTGAACCCTGCCTGCTTACAGTTCAGTGTAACCAATATACAGCGGTGCTTGGTCTCTTTTATTGGTTCTTGGGCATCTTGGGTTGTCACGCCATATCACATGCCACACACTCATTGAGTCGATCGTTTACTTGAAGAATCATTAATAAAGACATATATATTGAAAAGAGGTTTAGTCATTTCAGGATATATGCACTAACTTAGAAGCCCAACCTGAACAAGTCTTTCTATGATATACACACCATATAGTTAGTGGTCAAAATGCTGTCTGGTCAAAATATTGTCTCACCAACAGCATCATAGTCATATACACATCTGACATGCCTGGATGAACTAAGACCCCCCAAAATAGTGTATTCTTTTGAAAATATGTTCTGCTCAGACTATGTGTGGCTACACTGGAGGCCTGCGCACCCCTAGACCGAGACCCCTGCTGAGATTACATCTGGCTCCACTGGCCGTATGGGGAAGTTTGCAAATGTCAGTTTTATTAAAGAATAACCCATACCAGACGGTTAATTCTGTGACTTCTGTCTAGCGCACCCCTAACTCCAGGGAGCGCTCCGCCACCAAGCTCCAGAGCTGCATGAGCCTGCATATAGGATAGAGCTGGCGTCGGAGCTCCAGAGCTGAACCTGCTTAGGAAAGAGCTGAGCCTGCCTGGATAAGAAAACGATTAAAACAGCGGGTAGATCTAATTGGGTCACATTTTTTCGAAATGTAAAGAAGTAGTAATTAAAATTATGACTTACAACTTACCACTTGAAATTATAATTTGGAAAAGTCTTCAATGGATTCCTCGTCCTAACCAAATCATCCCATGATGAAAATCGTTGATTCAACATGGCGAAGAGAAAGTATGCAAAGCGCAGTACATCCCATGTTGTATATCGTTGATTCAACATGGCGAAGAGAAAGTAAGCATGCGTACTTTCTCTTCGCCATATGTTGAATCGACGATATGTTTCTCTTTTTTCCATATGTGGAATCGACGATATACAATTACAACATGGGATGAATTGGGGATAGGACGAGGAATCACCCTTTTTCCCATCAAAGACTTCTTCAAATTATAATTTCAAGTGGTTGAACGGATGCCCATAGAAGTAAAAAAACATTGTAAGTCAAAATTGTAATTACAACTTCTTTACATTTCGAAAAAATGTGACCCAACCCGCTGCTTGAATCGTTTTCCTATGCGGGCTCTGGAGCTCCGACGTCCGACGCCCTAGGCGGTGGAACTCCCTGGAGTTAGCGCGCGCCCCTAGCCCTGGAATAGTCTTTGCAGTGAAAATGAGTCCGTCAGACTGGAACACAAAACAAACTAAATATAGCTAGGAAACATTGATCAGGCCTCTCTCGCAACAACATGCACACGCACAGTTAAAATAAAAACAACGACTTACGATAATGCACCTCCAGTTTTACAACAATGTGATGATGATCTCAACGAATTTGAGTAACAATAATCAAATTCACCTCAGGTTCGTTGGTTATATAGACCTCTATGTACCCCACTATACTAGCTGTAGTGAAGTGAAATAAATTGAGCGTTGTTGTTATTGTTATATTTTGTTGTCACAAAAGCACGTGAGCAAAATGGATATTAGCCTAAATTCAGGCTGCGTTGCCTTTAAAATGTGATTTTGTTTTTTTTATTTTTTATTTTAAGTCAAACATATCAATTAAATTAATAATTAATGCAAAAAAATAAACACTATTTCGTGTTTAGAGGAAAAAATGGAGAGAAGGAAAGATGGAGCAGGCGGTCGACAATTGTGTATAAGTGTGAGTCGTCTGGACAAAAAGTCAGCAGAGTTTCTTTTTTCTGAGCCACGCCCCCTTCGTTGAACGTAAACAGTCACGTGAAATGAAAACATACCATACTAACCTTGAAGATCTCACGACCCCCACACACACACCCATTTTATTTGCCTTCGGATCCGCCATTGTTGTGATATTGTTTGCCAAGTCTACATAATTATGTCATAATTATGATGTAATATCCGAAAATAATAATACTGACAGCCCATTTCCATGCAATAGGGTATTGAGACTTTGATAAATTTAATGGCCTCACTATACCGACCAAAAATACTACAACATACAATTTCTTTCCAGACTTATACACATTTAATCTATGATACAGATTAATTAACTAGATTTTCCCCTTTTATGCAGACACACATTTTGATGATAGAGTTTACATCTATTATATTCAAATACTCTTGTGAAACTTATTCTATAAACAAAATATAAGACGAGGAAAGAGACCAGTGATAACATAATGTACGAAAAAAATTAAACCTAGATATTTGCTCATAAAGATAATGCATCATCTAGGGCTGGTTTTCAACATCATTCTCTACCGTGGAACCGTGATCCAAAATATTTTTTCTGAAAAATATACAAGAATCAAATGATGCACTAGCTGTCACGATTATTGTTGAGTGTTCTTAGGTGCATTTGTAAAATGATGACATAAAGTGTGTATTGTAAATCTTTTTCATTCTGTAGTGCATCAATGGATTGAACTGTTCCATTTTTGCTATTCGCGATGGGATGCAAACAAAACATTGAATAAATTAGTTAAATTTCGTACGAAATATATGTTACCATTATCATTATTATTATTATTATTATTATTATTGTTATTATTATTATTATTACTACTATTATTATTATTGTTATAAAAAATATAATCATTATCGTTATTCTTAATATCAAATATTGTTATTATTAGTATTTTATGATTATTTTTATTACTATTACCATTATTATCATTAGTATAACATGTATTATCATTACTATTATTGATATCGTTTTTGTTGTTGATATTTCTATTTATTTATTTATTTATTTATTTGAACTACTGATAACTATCTTTTTAGTCTATCAAAGGTACTAGCTATATAGGCGTCCTCCAATTAAACACCCGACGGATCCGACATCATCTAGGCGTTGTGGCGTGCGCCTGTAATCCAGCTAACAGTGGAAGTTACAAACTGATTCAGCCGAGGACGCAGGTTCGAAAACTGAGTCACGTCTTTCGGATGGTGACGTTAAAAGTCGGTCCCCAGACGTAAATAATCATATCTGATTGATACACGTCTGTAAAAACCCAATACACACACACAAGTACGCGTATAGTTAGCAATAAATAATCACGTGTCTCGTTATAAGCGGTGTTGTGTAATAGCATCATGACATGTTATCATTGCGTCATTATTCAGAGAATGGGCGAAGTCATGTGGCTGCAAATATATAGGAGAAAAAAAAGAATATTTCGCGTGATCATATAGGGTCATGATTTTTCAGAGAATAGGTGACGTCATTTTTCTCTGTTTAATCTGAGTCCCGGATCTGAGTGAGGCGCGATGGCTCAGTCGTAGGACTGTGGTCTCGTAACCGGGAGGTTCCGGGTTCGAAACCAATTTGATGCGCTACTGCCCTTTGGTAAGGCATTAATCCTCATTACCAGGTCCATCGGAGAGTCGGTCCCCTGGTTACTTACTAGCTTACTAGCATTCACATGTATTCTTAGCAGTCAGGTAAAAACAAAAAAACAAAAAAAAACAAAAACAAAAATCTGCAACAATTTTTTATTAAGCTATAGCGGCGTCCTCTAATTAAGTACATGCAGTTTGCAATAAATAATCACGTGCCTCGATACAAGCGGTGTTGAGTAATACTTTAAGCATCATTACATGCTTTACACACAAGTCATGTGGGTGCCTTTATATAGAAGGACAAAAAGAAGAATATCATTGCGTCATTGTCATTGTCATGGTTTTCGACATGACTATTCAACTGAAACATGTCTAATTCATTTGACTGATTATCTGAGGACAGAAACTTCCCAAGGGCGCTTTGTTGGTATGGTGCTCCTTGATCTGCAAAAAGCTTTTGATACAGTTAATCATTGCGTCTTATTGAAGAAGTTACGACTAATGGGTTTTAATAAGGCAAGTTTAGAGTGGTTCAGATCCTACTTATCTAATCGACACCAAGTAGTGGCAATTCATGATATTCGTTCCAAACTAATGCCTATAACATGCGGTGTTCCTTAGGGAAGAATTTTAGGCCCAATTCTATTTTTAAGTTATATCAATGATATGTGTATTTGTATAAAAGACTTTTATTGTACGCAGATGACAGCGTACTACTCTATTCAAATCTTAACCCTAAATATATTGAGGAAAAGCTCAGTGAACAGCTGTCTACGTGTGTCGATTGGATGACTGATAATAAGCTTTCTTTACACTTGGGAAAAACAGAAAGCATTTTGTTTTGTTCTAAAAGTAGTTCTAAAAAGTCAATTGAATTCAAAGTGACACACAATAATCAAGTAATCAAGAGAAAAGAATCTGTGAAGTATTTAGGCATTGAGTTGGCTAGCGCAATTTCATTTTCATCTTTAGTATAATCAGTTGTAAAAAAGCAAATTCTCGTCTGAAATTTTTGTACAGATATCAAAGTTGTATGGACTTAAAAGCAAGACGTATACTCTGTTTTGCTCTTATTCAATGTTTATTTGACTATGCTAACCCTGCATGGTATAGTAACATAAACAAGTCAGATCAAAAGAAGTTGAAGATTATACAGAACAAAATGGTGAGATTCATCAACTGCTCTGGTCCAAGAACTCATGTTGGCAGTGGCGGATCCAGGAATTTCTTACCGGGGGCACAAAATCGCATGGGGTGAAATATATGAAAAACGATGGAGCGAGGCGTCAGCGGCGAGGGAGCGGAGCGACCAAGCGGGGGTGGGCCTGGGAGGGGGTCAGAACACCCTCCCTGAGTATAGGAAGCATTTGCAATTTTAGAACCACATTAGGTGCATTTTCAGGCTCTTCCTGGAGTAATATGACGTAAAATTGCTTTCTCCTACCCTCCAAGAGTAGGGATCCAGGGGCGGATGATGGGATATCTAGCTTTTTGCTAAGGGGGGGTTGACCCGATGACGACACGGAGCATCGTCCACGAGCCGCAAAGCGGCGAGGCGATTTTTTTTGTTGTTGCTATTTTGAACCCCCGTAAGTGATGTTTTCCTGGCATCTACTGACACAATGGAGGCCAAAAAAGCAGTGCATAAAATTACGTCTTTTAAATCAAGTAACAGTTTAGGGGGGGTTGCCCCAAAGACGATGCAGAGCATTGTCCACGAGCCGCGTAGCGGCGAGGCGATTTTTGGGGTGCTATTTTGAACCCCCGTAAGTGATGTTTTCCTGGCATCTATATACTAACACAAGTCAATGGAGACCATAAAAAGCAGTGCATGATAACGTCTTTTTAAATCAAGTAACAGTTTAAGGGGGGTTCGACCCAATGACGATGCAGAGCATCGTCCACGAGCCGCGAAGTCCGAGCCGCGTAGCGGCGAGGCGATTTTGGGGGAGCTATTTTGAACCCCGTAAGTGATGTTTTCCTGGCATCTATATTATACTAACACAAGTCAATGGAGACCATAAAAAGCAGTGCATGATAACGTCTTTTAAATCAAGTAACAGTTTAAGGGGTTCGACCCAATGACGGAGCCGCTAAGTCCGAGCCGCGTAGCGGCGAGGCGATTTTGGGGAGCTATTTTGAACCCCCGTAAGTGATGTTTTCCTGGCATCTACTAACACAATGGAGACCATAAAAAGCAGTGCATGATAACGTCTTTTTAAATCAAGTAACAGTTTAAGGGGGTTCGACCCAATGACGATGCGGAGCATCGTCCACGAGCCTCAAAGTCCGAGCCGCGTAGTGGCGAGGCGATTTTTTGTTGTTGCTATTTTGAACCCCCGTAAGTGATGTTTTCCTGGCATCTATATACTAACACAATGGAGACCATAAAAAGCAGTGCATGATAACGTCTTTTTAAGTGGTTAAACCCCCTAACCCCTCCCCCATCCCCCCATAGATCCGCCACTGGGATCTTTTGCAAACTGGAAGCAATAAGCATTACATGTAGGCGATGGAAAAAAGTGCTTGCGAAACGGATAGAAACTTTGTGGTAGGCTCTTCGCGGCCACAGGGATGACAGAAAATAATATGACAAGGAAACCAGCAACTGTGGCAGGATTAATGGCGGGGACAATCTGCATGCTGAAAGAGCGCTTAGAATAGGTATATCGGAAAATTAATTCAAGACTAAGTTATAAGTTATAAGTTATAAAGGAGATAAAATATTTGGTATTAGTCATGTTCGACTTAAAATTGCATGCCCCCCCCGCCCCTTACCCGGTAAAAAAACACCTTCTTATAATATCATCCCCCTTTCTTTCTTTTCCCTTCTCATTATTCTCCTTTTCCCCCTTTTCTCTCCTCCGTCTTTCCCCTTTCTTCTTTTTCCGCCTTTTCTCTCCTCTCTCTTCCCCTTTCCCCTCCTTTTTCTCCTCTCCCTTTTCTTTCCTCCCTCTTTTCTTCTTCTTTCTCTCTTCCCTTTTTTTCTTTTTCCTCTCCTCTTTCTTTCCCCCTCCTTTTTCTCCTTTTCTTTTTTTTTACCTGGGGGCACGTGCCCTTCTGGATCCGCCACTGGTTGGCTACAGCGAACTTTCTAAAGCTGGTTTTCTTGAAGTCAACCAAAGATCAAAACAACTCGTATTGCATCACGTGCATAAAATATATCACACTAGGTCGAATCATTATATTCGATCCAACTTCGATCTTGTTACTGACTTACATGATTATAATATTACAAGAAATAGCCGATTTAACTTTAACTTACCAGAAAGAGTAGGTAGTATTGGAAATTCGTTTTATTACAATGTCATAAAACATTGGAATTCCCTTTCCAATGGTATAAAGGAAATAGAAAACTATGCTCATTTTAAGAGGAAATTAAAGGAATACCTAATACTTATTAGTCAGAGAAGAGAAACGAATGACATGTTATATGATTGAAATTTGTATTCTTCTGCCGGTTTATACTTTTACATTTTGTATATACTTATGTTTTTGTACGTTATAGAAATTCTACAAATTCATCATTATTTTCCTCTTCTTCCTCCTCCTCCTCCTCCTCCTCCTCCTCCTCTTTTTCTTCTTCTCTTTTTTCTTTTTCTTCTTGTACTTATTACCATTTTTATCATCAGTTTATTGTTGTCTGACTGTAAATATTACTATTTTAACTTATTAATGTTGTACATGTCTGTAGGGGACCCCACTGGAAATAAGCTCTCGAGCTTTCGTGGGTTATCCTGTTCAAGCTGACCTAATTTTGATCTGTTATTCCTGTATATTGTTGTATGTTGGAAGCTTGTCGAATAAAAATCAACCAATCAATCAATCAGTCGTGCTTTCGGAAAAAACGTCTACAAAAAAATTATAAAATCATCCTTACTTTTTATATCCGAGAGTACGACGGCTGACACAATGCACTTGCTCACTTCGTTATTATTTTTTATGTATGTATATGTATGTACAAAATAATGTAGTCCAGTTTTATTATTATCTGTAATGTTCGTTTACCAGCTGAGCACCCATTGTACAATAATTTAAGTACATGTACATTTAATTGTCTACATTGTAAGAAAAGGAAAGAAAATATAAGCAACACCACTGCATGTTTCTTTTTTCTTTCCCTTTTTATTTTATGATTTATTTGGATTGGTCACTATTCATATCCGTCCTCCATTCATTACCACAAATTATTTCACCGGGGCCTACAGCTTTACAAGCTTGCTTTCATGTATAGGTCCCATCATTTTTCTCTCAGTTAAATCAGTACTCTATATTGACCACTTATCTTTATGTTATTTATGAATGTATCCGGATTGATTGTAATTTCATCACAAACAAAAAAACTTGTACTTTATTTTTGAAATGTATATGAAACATGAGAAATATGAAAATAAATGAGAAAAAAAAATGAAATGAAAATTATTCAGAGAACAGAGAACAGAGGGCGGGGTCCGCTCGCTATTCGTAAGGACCGCTATTCATAATCGAAGAAAGAGGGTCGCTATCCATAATTCAAAATCGGGGTCGTTATTCATAGGGGTCCCTATTCATAATACGAGAAGAGATTCGTTATTCATAATACGAATAGCGAATAGCGACCCTATTTCGTATTATGAATGGCGACCCTCTTCTCGTGTTATGAATAGCGGTCCTTACGAGTAATGATCCCCAATATAAATTATGAATAGCGCCCCCTTCTTCGTGTTTATGAATAGCGACCCCGATTCCGTATTATAAATAGTGTATTATAAATAGCGGTCCTTATGAATAACGGTCCTTATGCCTTTATGAATAGTGACCCCCTTTCCGTTTTATGAATAGCGGTCCCTCACCTATGGGAAGTTGCACGTTATGAATAGTGGTCCTTATTGATGTTCCTCTATCATTGAAGTCTATCTAATTCACTGTGTCTTTGCTTTCCTCTCTTTATCCCCACTCTCTGTCGCTATTTCTCCCTCTCTCTCCCTCCCCAATCTCTCTCTTCCCCTTCCTATTTTTATTCTCTCTATCTTTCTCTTTATCTCCCTCTATCTCCTTCTCTCCATTCCCCCTCTCTCTTTCGTCCTCTCTCTTGCTCATGTTGATATTCATTTATCTAATTCACTGTGTCTTTGCTTTCCTCTCTATCCCCGCTCTGTCTCTTTACATTACAAAAATGGCAAAGTTCTTTCGACATAATTTGTCATTGTTGTTTGGATAATTTTGTTTAGTGTTTCTTATTCATAATGGAAAAACTCAAGAAAATAAATCAAATGGGTCTATATCATCACTGCAGGAGAAAAAAATCCAATGAACTTTTAGTGTTCCTCTGACTCCCTCTTCACACCGTCTTCAATCGCAGCCCTTTCTAAAGGTATAATGCTCATGTTCAACCATCTTATTCACAATTGTAAAAGACAAAAACAAAAACAACAACTAATGAATTCATCAAGGCATTATCAAGTTTGCTTTAAGCTTAATATATTTTTGGTGAACATTTAATATTCATAAAGGTAACAAAATACACACACAAAATATCTAACCTAGAGAAATGACTTGAGAAATGACTTGAGAATCGAATTCTGAAGACAAAAAATATATTGAAACAATCTACAATGCTAACTGGAGTATTTTATTTTATTTGGAAAAAATTACAACAAAAATCCTTACAGTAAACTACACTACTTGAAATAATTCAGATTGTCTCATCATTATTCACTGCCTTTAAAAGAGTTTGTGGACAAAGGTAATTCTTGCTCTATAAATTTCATTTACATTATATAACCAAGAGCAAAGTACCATGTTTCCATGGCAATAGTGTTAAATCTAATCTAGTTTTTAATGGCAGGTGGCAAGTTTACATGATAGCCACCAGGTCCACCAGTAAGGAGTAAAATCTATTACGGCTGAATACAACGAGCTGCTTCAGAGATCAACTACCTTTAACATTTTCAAGTGAGAATGAGAGTATTTGAATTATGCCTTAATCTTTTCTTCTTTTTTCAATTCTAAGAACAAATTTGAAATTTTCCTTAAAATTGATTACCGGTATCAGTTAATGGGTTAAAGGATAGATTTGCTAATTTTTTGTTTTTTCTTTTCGAAAGAGTTAGCAAAATGCATGAAGACAAGAAAGAAATGATTGTAATAAACAAAAACGCAACATTATTTTACCTTAAAGTCACTTTAATTTGTTTATATACCTGTACCAGGGCAAACTAGTACTGATGATGGAATGCTATATCCCCATAATAGTAGGAAAGAAGATACAAGGTAGAAAACATTGAAAGACACAATCACATGTATAGCAAATAACATGAAAAACCCTCAATACCATTGCTATAATAATAAAAACCATTATTTTGTGCATCCATCAAGTCAATATAAAATAGAAAGGCGTTTATAGGCATGAAATGGCCTTTAGAGCAATCATTTAAAAGTGACTATACTTTAATTATTTCAGTAAGTATATACTGAATTAATTTCTACTTCTGGCCTACACACTTTAATAAATCAGCTACACACAACTTTACATTAGAAATCAAGCTCTCAATGGTACAGTCAAATCAAATCATTTGACAGTCCACAACCACAACCCCATCTATACACACAGTGTTACTGACACAAAATGCTTTCGCACTGATTTGTACACTCACTTTCATGACAAGGAAAATATGGTTGATTAGACAAAATATGTTACGCTTTATAAAACATTGGCAAAAAACAAAAAAATACACTGCAGTAGGTCTACAAAAACGAAGTCCATGATAGTGGAAATAGTTGAGCCAACTCTATCTGTCTTGCTACTACCCTAATGCACACTTAAATTTTCTTTGATATTTGCAAATCTAGAATTACACTTATAATAAGAATCTAATATTATGTAATCATGTGCAGCATACAATAGATATAAACACAGGCTTTCTGTGACAATAAACCTCTTAGACACAAAATTATCATCAATATTACTCATAAGTATTAAATGAAAACTTATCCCTATTTCAGCAAAATGTTTCATTAGAGCGTACAGCATAGGTCCTTTCCTAGAAAAGTCAACAAAATGTTGGTTTTCACTTCTCAGGCAACGAGCTTATGCATCCACACCTAGAAGAATCTTTTCAGATGCATGCTGTGAGCGTGATGAGGGCGATTAGCGGAATTGGTCTCCTGGAATAAATAAATAAACATAGAAGGAGATTAGCACTGTCGCTTTAAAGCCCCACTGTACTACTTATAGCTACTTGCGCCCTCTATATAGCAAACAATGCCTATATAAGCGGTGACCGTTGGTCCCCCATGGTCCCCTTTTTCTTATGTTAATTGAGAGCTGATTTGATGAGATAACCACCTGTCAGTGACCATGCAGGGAGGTCTAATCCCTCCTGGCCAAACTAGTGCAGATAGGCTTTAACACTTCGGTTACTTTCTTTGCCTCTATGCATAGTCACTCGTTTGCCACAAGTGCAATTTTGCACAAAACAATACTAATAGGCACCAAGTGACTGAAGGATTGCTTTTTGCAACCTTACACATTTTCTGTCTTGATTAGCTCCATGACAACCCTTGTAACTCTGGTATAGATTAAAGCTAATCTTGAGCTCTGGTATGGGATCTGTTTGTCAAGAGAACACGGCTATAATTCATTCTGGATTGTTTATCCTGCAGTAGCTTGATTGTTTGAACCAGTAAAATCAAAACAACCTCACAAAAACTTGCTGGAAATCATCTTCAATAAAAACCACAACTCTCATGACTGAGCACATAGTGACCTGTGTTAAGCACATGGTGTCGGGCCTACTTACCTTGATTTCCTTATCTTTCTATGCTCATTACTCAGCCCCTTTACATTTTCTACCAAAATCGTTTGGCCCATGTTATTTATTTGTAATCTTGAACATTCAGTAGGCGCATTTATAATGTCAAGTACCTCATTTTGAAAAATCACGATTTTTCGTGCACCCGTTTACACTTGTGCCGAAACATCACCGACTGAGCTGCTCAGCGATGTTTTGGCGTGTTTTGGTTGGTAATGCGCATGCGCGATCTTCCCAATGTAAAATGCTCGATCATACAGCGAGTCCAGCACAAACCAGTCATGCACGTATAACGGTACGTGTGACTACATGGACTACATGTTACCGCACGCACCGCGTATAGATGGGACAACATTTACGCTTCCGTGAATGTTTCGCCATGGGTTTGTTGATGACATTGCCTTCGATTTATTCCCGAAACAACCTTGGGATATAGAATTATGAGAAGATATTTGGAAGAGAGCTTTGTTCTCCTTTGATTTATCACGTACGAAAGTATCGATCTGGTGTAATGACGGAAAATATGAAAAATACTGAAATATTTTCAGATAAAATAATACAAAAAGACTGCGCTTTGTTTCGCTCAGTTTTTGCATATTAAAACAGGGTTTTACAACTATTTGCAATATTAATGAGTTAGAAAAACTCTTCTTCTTCCATTTGACATTTTAATCATTTCATTTGGTGGTTTCTAAAGCGAGATTTTACAGTTTAGCTGAGACTCTTTCGTAGCGGTTCAGCGTAAACAAGTTGTTTACTTTGTGCAAATAAGGTTTCAAGGACGAAAGCCAGCCACGCTCCTAAAGTCATGTGACCTAAAATCGCGATTTTACAAGTGCGAGCGTTTATACTTGCGAAACACGCCAAAATATGCCAAAAGATCACACTTCGTTTTGGAATGTTTCGGGCTTGGCATTTTTGCCGGTAAAGGGTAGTTGCCTTGGTAACATCACTGAAACATCGCGGTCAGGCTCCGGTTTGGCATTTTTTGGCGTGTTTGGATGACAGCGTAAATGCCCCTAGTGTAAGTTTATTGGATTCTGTGAGAATTTATTTTCTATCATTACCAGAACTCAAGCTTATCTTTAACATTTTACTGGAAACATGTAGATAAATTTGAAGCCTTTAGTATATCTATCACGTTATAAATACAATATGACACAGGGAGATTATTTGTGTGGCATATCAAGAATTAAAGAAGGTCATTCATCAAAACATATATTGCTCTGGACATTTTGCATTCCATACCTGTATATGATATTTACTCAACGTATAAACTTTCCACACAACATCTGCACGGAGAATTCCAAAGTTTAAACATTCTCTCAATGACAGTAAAAGCGATATGTGAGTAGACTTTTTGAGGCACCAGTACACATGGAACCAGAGTCTAACTTTTGTTGTTGGAGGTTGATTTCATACATAATAGTTGTGCACAAATTATCTAGGTGAAATTGTGGATACGGTAGTCTTATTTGATTTTGATTTCAATTTTGTATGTCTTTTTCATGAAAGGAAGAAAGTAATATACTGCCCCAGTGTGCATTATTATAGCATATTTCCAACAAAAATGCTCCTTAAAAATCAGTAAATGCCCAGGTAAATATATTGCTTAAAATATATCAAATATTAAATGCACTCTACATAGAAGTTTTCAGAAAACAAGAGGAACCAAGGAATTCATTACATTATCTGAAAGCCAAAATTAAGAACTACTACTCCAAAAAGAGGAGTGGTTGAAAGCTATGTGCAACCCCATATAAATTTACGACCTTTGACCCCTCTTGTTTATTCTCTTACCTGCTGGGTGCAGTAG
The DNA here is from genome assembly GCA_037976565.1 of Mesocentrotus franciscanus. Lineage (NCBI taxonomy): Eukaryota > Metazoa > Echinodermata > Echinoidea > Camarodonta > Strongylocentrotidae > Mesocentrotus > Mesocentrotus franciscanus. The sequence continues at coordinate 26,040,993 of CP137676.1, forward strand.
CTGGGTACAGTAAACCAATCATCGGGTTTAGGGATCCCAATGGTTATGTTAAACCAGCCACTAGAAACAACAGTTGGAACTGTCAAGAAAGAAAGAGAAATAAATATGATTCACATAGCCTTGATAAATGAATATCAACGTGGTTGATTATTTAACTAATCATTTTGGGGATCAACCAAATACCGGTAGGTAATTCATTGGGGAAAAAAAGAGTAGATGATAGTTTGGGAAGAAAAGAAATTGCATTTCACTTCCAAAGCTCCAATGTCAGCATTGACACTTATTTTTCCATCCCATGAAAATGAGACTGAATTTGTCAATCTTGTAGATATTCATCCTCATTAAACATTCAGTCATGGAGGAAGACCCACTGAAGTACAGATGTTGTGGTCTGCTGGATAAGTCACCCGACTATGGACTACATGGTTCAAATCTCTGCCACAGCGCTAATGTCCTTAGGCACGACTTTGATTCACATTTGCCCCTCTCCATCCAGGGGAACTTAGTGGGTATCCGGTAGAAGGAAATTCCATAAATGCTTGAGAGCCTTATCAGAATAGCTTTGTTAAAGCTGGGGGTAATAATAGTACTTTGTTTCCTCAGGCAAAAAAAAAAAAAAAAAAAATTATCATCATTCTAATTATTGTTTTTATTAATATCACCACCATCAATATCATTATTATCAGTTTTTATTACAATCATTATTATAATTATTATCATAATTATTAGTATTTTTATTATCAATATCATAATCTCCAGTGTTATTTGTTATCATCATTTACATCATCATTATTATTATGATTGTTGTTATAATTACTATTATCATTATCATTATCATTATCATGAATGTCCAGACTCACCTGGTGGTCCCATCTCACTGCTTGTTCCCATGAACTGGGAGCCTAACGGGAAGCAGTCCTTGTGCCTCACGGTGATACTGCCTCCACCGACCAGAGTGCCTTCATTGAAGGTCTTGGTATAGGAGTCCACCAACAAGGAATCGGATCCGTTGCCACCGATGTACAGGCTGCTGAAGAAGACGGCATCGGCTGCCAGAAAAAATAAATTCAAAATAGTGTTAGCCCACAAATAGCCGGGTGAAGTTTTTTTGGGTCGATTTGATACATTCTAGCTGTACACGGATCATTTTTAGGTGATTGGTGCTGTGTTTCATGAATTAATGCATGACAATGCACTGCAAGAATTCTAAAGAAAATTGGTAAATTGCCCTCAGTCTCTGTCCATATTTTTCATTGAAATAAATAGGGCCATCCCAGTAGACCGACAAACCCAAAGACCCCCAAAAAAAAAGAACTAAAATATAGAATAGAAGACATTCCATTACGTCCACTAGACTGAAAAAACAAGGAAATACATATGGAAAGATAGAAAAATGTTGGCCTCATGGATGCCAGTCAAGTCGGCCACAAGTTGAGTGAACCCTCTAGTGGGCAGTCTGTCTAGTGCAGCATTTTTCAACCTTTTTTATTCACGGTAGCTTTTTAAGAAATACAAAGTTTTGCGTTACCTCTATCTCAAATTCATTTACAGAAGATTCATTCTGCATACCTCTGACACTCGTCATGCACCACATACACACAGGAGCACGTGTTTTTCAAAATTTGCAAGCGAGCAAAGCAAGCGAGAAAAAAATTAATCACACTTTTAATGTGATTACAATTTTACTTTATAGTCAATGCACTAGATGAAAATATAGAATTAAGTGTGGGGGCACCTCGCTGCCGAATACATGAATACAAAAATCTGATGCAGGAACATGTGGAGATTTGTGCATCTCATTGCCCAGAATTATCCGAACAAGCATGGTACAAATGTAATTTCGATATAAAAGATATGATACATATTCGGGCACCTCGCTGTCAAATAGAAGGCTATTCGGGCACTTCATTGCTCAAATATGGAGGTATTCAGGCACTTTGCTGTCAGAAATAATCATGTTTCTAAAGGTTTTACAAGCAAGTGAGGAAGAAAGACACTTTATTATATTTAAAATCACATACTTTAGCGGTTTCTAATATTTGGTTTTCACGAAATCGACGTTATTCCAAAATAATGATTTTTTTTTATACATATGACTAAAATTCTCTCGTGGCACCATAATTGAAAAACGCTGGTCTAGTGTACCCTCAATAAAGATGTCAGTAGGCCTGTAAAACTAATGTTGTGGGTCTTGTAAACAGTCAGCCTGCTGGGCTGTAGCCATAACAGAGTTGTATTTGTGTTTTACTTTACCTGGGATACAGTTTGAAGGTTCTGGTAGCGGTGCTTTTTGCTTCATGCAGTACTTGTATTCATCTACGTACACCCACTGAGTACTCTGAATTTAAGCAAAACCAATCAGAAGAAAGATAAAGGATTGTCCATAAATGACAGTTTTGTTGAATAGAGAATCACATTATTATCTGCCAGTATTATATAATAAAAACACAACTAGTGCAGCCCTCAAGAATTTTTTTTATATACGTACATCTTGTTGTTGTGAAGTCACATATTTCAAACTTTCTATTAAAGGTAGTGTATCCCTTTTGCAGCCAACATCAAACTCTGTAGAACTTTGCAGGAATTATGAATATGTCACGTATGTCCTATCTGTGAAATTTAAACAGTGTCCTAGTATTTAAATTATGCAAGGAAACCCGTTTACTTTCTAGACTTCACTGTCAGACACTATTGAGTGGCTGACTGACTTCTTTTTTTCTTTGGTAATAGCATACATAAAATGAGCTGTAAAGGGTACATGAGCATTTGTCTACATCAATAACCCACTTCTTGTAATGGCCAAAATTAAACTGATTGAATCTTTGTGCAAGACAAAACGTACGACCATTCGGTTCAAGGGTCTGAAAATCAGACTATTTAATTAAACAACCATGATCGCTAAATTAGATTCGACAACTAACGGTTGTTATTTTCCCACAAAATTTTCAAGCCCTTTTGTTTTGAGGGAAGTTCTTAATTAGTATTATCTTTCAAATGCCGTTGGAATTTAACCTTTTCATTTTTTTCGGCCTGAAAATGGGACTTAGTACCTTTAAGACCCAATCACAGTAATGAGATCCCCCAAAACTGAAGATCTGCATAGAGGCCATAAACACAGAGGCCAAACTTCCAATAAAGCTTACCCTTTGGGGGAACAGAGAGGAACAGCATAGCTTTAGAATACAGATTTTGTTCGAATGGAATGGTTGAGGGGAGGGGGTAGCAGCAACTCTCATTATTTTCTCTGGATCTTTCCAAATTATGAGGAAAAAAAAAGTTCCCTTAAAATGAAACGCATTAGGAATCACCTGTGCCTGGGAGGGATAGAAAGAACTGAATTACCATAATCCTGAGGTATCTCCTCCTGGTAAAACTGATTGGGATGTGAACGTAAACCTCGATCTACAACAAGGTTTCCAAATCACCTCCTTGGAAGGCTATGGGAGCTATTCCATCGGCTCCAGGGTGCAAAACCATCTTGAGCCAGAGAGAAATTTAAGCACAGGGGTAGGGAGGGTTGGGAGGAGGGGTGACGCCCACATACCTTTGCATAATCCTGGACGACTCCCAATTGGGATGAGGTGCCATTGGCAAAAATCACATCCATCATGTAGCCGAACCTCCTGTTGGTGAAGTCCCATGCACCGTACTGCACGAAGTTTACTCCAAGAGGGTCCTGGCCAGGGACGGCTGACTGACCCACAAGGCTCCCTGTTTAGATCAGAGAAGAATCAAAGAAGACGGCAATACATCAATTAAATGTTCAATCAAAATTGGTTCTGTAATAGAGAATTCTACCCCACTTTGTTCTATCTTCGGTAATCCTTGTGCTAACTGTGACGGACAGATAAATATCTGCTTGCGAGACCTGAAACATATTCTCTGCTGGATCATTCGCTGCTTCAGTACGTAGATTGTGGAAGTACAGCCTCCCTCAGCAATTTAACTCTTTATCTTCCATCTACTTGCAAATCTAAGCTTTCAGACATGGAGTTGCAAAACTGCTTATTATTAGAAACTACTCCATTTCTCCCTCATGAATCATACAATGCATATAGAGGATTTTCCAGTCTCACAAGTGCCTTTGATTTGGCGACTAGATGTTGGCGTTCTTTAAAGTCCAAGATTGCAAATTAAATTAAACATACTATTCATCCACTTGTTTTGAAATACTTTTATTCATATTATTCACGATTTGATGTGCTAAGTGGGAGAATGAATGTTTTACCTTAACTTTTTGAATCGCCCCAACCTAACAGACAGGCAAGCGCTATGGCTCAGTGGTAGAGCAGTGGTCTTGTAACTGGGAGGTCCCGGGTTTAAACCAGGTTGATGCGCTAGTGACCTTTGGTTAGGCATTAATCTTCCTTACCAAGTCCCTTGGAGAGAACTTTAAATTGTCAGTCCCCTGGGCAACGTCTCATCAAACTGTCACAAGTACAATTTCACTGACATCCCATTGAAATGCGTGTATTAAGTTTAACACGCGTTTCAATGGGATGATGGTGAACTTGTACTTATGACGGTTTTGTGAGATGCTGCCCTGGTTGCTTACTTACAAGCATACACATGCTTTCTCAGCAGTCAGGTAAAACAAACAAACAAACTAAACTTACCAAGGCCTCCCATATACTGAGATGGGCCACAGCATGGGGATGCTGCACTAGCTGATGAAACCAGCACAGCAGCAACAACTATCAGTATCAGTTTCAGCATTCTGATTTATAGCTGCAAAGATCAATAACAACATAAAAATTTAGACCACTGTACATAAACTTTCACAAGATGCAAAGATGTGTATGATGAATTGCATGGCAACAATACAGCCAATCATGTAACAACTGTCATCAGTGCGGAGCTGAGCCTGGATAGGAAAATCATTCAAACAGCGGGTTGGGTCACATTTTTTTCGAAATGTAAAGAAGTAGTAATTACAATTGTGACTTACAATGTTTTTCAACTCGTCTGGGCATCCGGACAACCACTTGAAATTATAATTTGAAGAAGTCTTCGATGGGAAAGAACGCATGCGCATACTTTCTCTTCGCCATGTTGAATCGACGAATGAATTGGGTTAGGACGAGGAATCACCCTTTTTCCCATCAAAGACTTCTTCAAATTATAATTTCAAGTGGTTGAATGGATGCCCAGAGGAGTGGAAAAACATTGTAACAATGTAAGTCAAAATTGTAATTACTACTTCTTTAAAAAAATGTGACCCGCTGTTTGAATCGTTTTCCTATGCAGGCTCTGGAGCTGAAGCTCCTTGGAGTCAGCGCGCCCCTTGCCCTGGAATACGAATAGTCTTTGCAGTGAAAATGGGTCCGTCAGGCTCGAACACATAACAAACTAGACCGAAAATTTCTGTCTCTTTCGTTCGTTAGCCTCTGATTTGGGTAGGTTCCGGATTTTCATCGCCGAAATTGAGCTCAGTGTTGAAATTCTTGCAGCCGTATTTTAAACTGTTACTGCGCATGAAGGAAGATGTCATCCATTGACAGAAACAGTTTAAAATACGGCTGCAAGAACTTCAACACGGAGCTCAATTTCGATGAAAATCGGAGTTAAACGCATCATACAGTCAATCTGGTAAGTGGAACCGATGTATATTAGCCTAGGCCTAATTTTCAAACATAAATGCATCGGATATGAATCCGCTAAAATTGAGTATTTTGGGCAAAGTTCTTTGGCCATAAATGGCCAAAACGTTTGCACAGGAGCGCCTATGGTCGGCTTCTGTCTCTAAAGAGAGGAGCCGACCCTACCCAAATCAGAGGCTAACGAACGAAAGAGACAGAATTTTCGGTCTAATAACAAACCAAATTAATATAGGATTAGGAATTACAATAACAATTGATCAGGCCTCTCTCGCAACAACATGCACACGCACAGTTAAAAGAAAGGCAACGACTTACGATTATGCACCTCCAGTTTTAAAACAATGTGATGATGATCTCAACGAATTTGAGTAACAATAATCAAATTGACTTCAGGTTCGATGTTTATATAGAATATACCCCACCACTTTGGCACTACTAGCTAGCTGTAAGCTGTAGACTGTAGTGACACAAATTCACGTGATCGTACGTACGTGAGCGTTGTTGTTGTGTTTATTATTTTGTTCTCACAAAAGCACGTGAGCAAAATGGATATTGGCCTAAATTCAGGCTGCGTTACCTTTAAAATGTGATTTCGGTGTTTAATTTTTTTTTAAAGTCGAAGTCGAACGTATCAATTAAATTAATAATTAATGCAAAAAATAAACATTAATTCGTGTTTAGAGGAAAGAATTGGAGAGAAGAAAAGATGGAATAGGCGGTCGACAATTGTGTATAAGTGTGAGTTAATTGTCTGGAAAAAAGTCAGCAGAGTTTTGTTTTCCTGGGCCACGCCCCCTTCATTGAACGTAAACAGTCACGTGAAATGAAAATATACGTATACCATACTATAAACCTTGAAGATTTCACGACCCCCCACCCCTTTTTATTTGCCTTCGGATCCGCCATTGTTGTGATATTACTGTCTACATATAATTATAATATATATATATATATATATATATATATATATATGTCATAATATGATGTAATATCAAAAATAATAATACTGACAGCCATTTCCAAGAGGGTATATTGAGACTTTGATAAATTTAATGGCCTCACTTTACCGACCAAAAATACTACAAAATACAATTTCTTTCCAGACTTATACACATTTAATCTATACAGATTTAACTAGATTTTCCCCTTTTATGCAGACACACATTTTGATGATAGAGTTTACATCTATTATATTCAAATACTCTTGTGAAACTTATTCTATAAACAAAATATAAGACGAGGAAAGAGACCAGTGATAACATAATGTACGAAAAAAAATTAAACCTAGATATTTGCTCATAAAGATAATGCGTCGTCTAGGGCTGGTTTTCAACATCATTCTCTACTGGAACCGTGATCCAAAATATTTTTTTCTGAAAAATATACAATAATCAAATGTGATGCACTAGCTGCCACGATTATTGTTGAGTGTTCTTAGGTGCATTTGTAAAATGATGACATAAAGTGTGTAAGTACTCATGTAAATCTTCTTCATTCTGTAGTGCATCAGTGGATTGAACTGTTCCATTTTTGCCATTCGCGATGGGATGCAAACAAAACATTGAATAAAACGTACGAAATATATGTTACTGTTATTATTATTATTATTATTGTTATTATTATTATTATTATTATTATTATTATTATTATTATTATTATTATTATTATTGTTATAAAAATATAATCATTATCGTTATTCTTAATATCAAATATTGTTATTATTAGTGTTTTATGATTATATACTATTACCATTATTATCATTAGTATAACATGTATTATCATTACTATTATTGATATCGTTTTTGTTGTTGATATCTCTATTTATTTATTTATTTATTTATATATTCATTCATTCATTCCTTTGAACTACTGATAACTATCTTTTTTCTCTTCATCTATCAAAGGTACTAGCTATATAGCGGCGTCCTCCAATTAAGTATGTGTAGTTAGCAATAAGTAATCACGTGTCTCAATACAAGCGGTGTTGTGTAATACTTTAAGCATCATTACATGTTTACACACAAGTCATGTGGCTGCCTATAGATTGAGAAAAAAGAACATCATTGCGTCATTATTCAGAGAATGGGCGACGTCATGTGGCTGCAAATATATAGGAGAACAAAAAGAATGTTTCGCGTGTCATGAGGTCATGATTATTGAAAGAATAGATGACGTTTTTCTCTGTTTAATCTGAGAGAGGCGCGATGGCTCAGTCGTATAGGACTGTGGTCTCGTAAACGGAAGGTCCCGGGTTGGAAACCAATTTGATGCGCTATACTGCCCTTTGGTAAGACATTAATCCTGATCATTACCAAGTCCATCGGAGAGGACTTAAAGCCGTCGGTCTCGAGGTTACTTACAAGCTTACTAGCATTCACATGTATTCTTAGCAGTCATAGGTAAAAAAAAAAATTACCAACCAATATGCAACAAGCTATAGCGCTATAGCGGCGTCCTCTAATTAATTACATGTATAGTTTGCAATAAATAATCACGTGCCTCGATACAAGCGGTGTACAGTTGCATCATTACATGTTTTACACACAAGTCATGTGCTGATATAGGAGGGAAAAAATATATCATTGCGTCATTATTCAGAGAATGGGCGACGTCATTTTTCTCTGTACGACGCGTGGAATTTTCGGCGCCCTCCCCCGTCTCTCTGTCTCTCCATCTTTATAATATGCTCTCTCTCCCTTTTTTCTTTACCTCCTTCTCCCCCTCCCCCTCTCTATCTCTCTCTCTCTCTTTGTCTCTTTCCATCCTTCCCTCTCTCCCTCACCCCCTCTTTCCACTCTCCCTTTCTTTGTCTGTTTGCATCTGAATGTAATGACTTGTTAATTATTTCCATTTTTATAACTCGATGGTGCTAATGAAATATTAGAATAGAACAAAGGCAATCTGTAAAGAAATCTTTGTAAAGTTTGATCCATTTTTATGATTTTGTTATTACCCGATGGTAGTTATAAAATATTGAATAGAACAAAGGCAATCTGTAGAGAAATTCTTTGTAAAGTAAATCCAAGCTTTATTTCATCATATTTCTCATGTAAATTATAGCAAAAATCAAAACAAACAAAAACAATATAAAAACAAAACAAAACACACATGGAAACCGAAACAAAACAAAATAAATTATCATCCAGGGTCACGGGGGCTTATATGAAATTTAAAAAAAATCATGACAAAATTTACTACTATTAGGCTACTACTTTTAGTTTTTTCTTCTTTTTCTTCTTCTTCTTCTGCTTGTCTTGTAGCCTTGTAGAAATATTCCCGATGGAAGCTTATCACACAGCTAAACTGGGAACTGTTTCTACTACTACTACTACTACTACTACTACTACTACTACTACTACTACTACTATACTACTACTACTACTACTACTACTACTACTAGTACTACTACTACTACTACTACTACTACTACTACTACTACTACTACTACTACTACTACTGCTACTCCTACTACTACTACTACTGCTACTACTACTACTACTACAACTACTGCTACTATCGACGACTACTACTTTTCTACAACAACAACAACTACTACTACTATTATTATTATTACTACTACTACTACTACTACTATATTACTACGACAACAACTACTGCTACTACTACTAAAAATACTACTGCTATACTATACGACTATACTACTTTTCTACAACATTTATCGGTGTATCCGGTCTACAGGTGACTCGTCAGTGCTCCAGTCTGACCTCGATAAAGTTTTGTGTTGGTGCACACGCAACCGCATGAAACTCAACGAATCAAAAACGAAAGTCATGAGAATTGTCGGGGCTAGAAAGAATGCAGGTAAACCAGTATACCACATCCGGGAAACCCCACTTGACTCGGTATCTCATATGAAATATCTTGGTATAGTAATTAATGCAAAGATGACATGGAATCACCATGTTGATTACCTCATCTCCAAAGCTAACAAGCTACTTGGATTACTTTTTTCATTTTCTGGTGGGCTAACATCGGATGCCTGTTTTACCTTGTATCGATCTCTTGTCCTACCAGTGTTGGAATATGGGATACCCGCCTGGATCCCGTACACTCGCACTTTGTGTGACCGTCTGGAAAGTGTCCAACGACGTGCCACTCGTATGATCTTGAAGCAACGGAAACAACAAATGTCCTATCCGGAACGCCTTCGGGTCTTGAACTGGCCCACATTGGAGTCTCGTCGTACTTACCTCCTCTTGAGCTTCATCACAAAGGCTCTGTTTCGTTTCATCTCATCTGACGATGTTGTTACCTCAATTCATGTAGTCACCCGACGACAAGATGATTTACGATTTCATCACTTGAAAGCCCGGACACAGAGACTCTCAAACACAGCCCTACATCTCTTCCCAGTTTTGTGGGATAAGATTCCGCCACATCTAAGGACTGATATACTTCTTGACTCTTTTTCTCTGTGGGAAAGAAAACTGAAATCCCACATCTTTTCCTTTGACTAATTCTGTATATTTTGATTATTGTTTCTAGCTGGTGATGAGGGATGGTAGGGGGAATTAGTTAATTAGTTAATTTAGTATTTATGTCTATGCACATAATTATGTACAGTTTTATATTTACGTTAATGTTTAATTAAATTTCGCCATTTAATATAATGCATTCCAACATTTCCAGTATTGTCCATAAAGCTGTTTAATTTATTTGTTTTATCAAATTTTATCAAATTAATCCATTGTATATTACTTTAATTAAAAATACTCAGAAACTATTCATACCAACCCACTATTAAGTGCATTTTATATACATGTTTATAAGCTCAGTATGATTCTTTTCTTACCTACTCTGAATCCGGAATAGTATATAAAGTAAATACGGAATTTTTTTTTTTTTTCTTCTTCTCAGTTTTGGTTCAATTTACTTTACTTTACAGCTGTGACCCATTCTCCTTTTTCATTCATGTTGTACATTGTTACTTATAATTATGTCCCTGCATTTATTGTACTATAGATTGTGATCAATTTTGGTTGCACCAGGGTGGGTTCGGGGAGGATGGCCTGCGGGCTATAGTCATTTAGTTGGCTCTTTCCATACCCAGGCTGCCCACCCTGATGCACCCATAACTGAGATACTATACATGTATGTATATTCGATCTTTATATTATGTTTGTCTGTTTTATTATACGAAATGCCAAATAAAATAATAATAATAATAACAACAATAACTAGCCTACTACTACTATATACATACTATACTACTATATTCTACTACTACTACGTACTACTACTACTACTACTACTACTACTACTACTACTACTACTACTACTACTACTACTACTACTACTACTACTACTACATACCACATACCACTACTAGCTACCACCACTGGCTGCTACTACTACTACTACTACTACTACTACTACTACTGCACTACTACTACTCTACCATACTACTACTATTACCTACTATTACTACTACTACTGCTACTACTACTACTACTACTACTACTACTACTACTACTACTATACTACTACTACTACTACTACTACTACTACTACTACTACTACTACTACTACTACTATACTACTACTACTACTATACTACTACTACTACTATACCATACCGCTACTACTAGTGATCTAGCACGCCGCCATCATGCACTCCTCCTCCTCCTTCTCTTTCTCCTCCCCTAATTCCTCCTCCTCTAATTCCTCCTCCTCCTACTCCTCCTACTCCGCCTCCTCCTCTTCCTCCTCTTCCTCCTCCTACTCCTCCTACTCCGCCTCCTCCTCTTCCTCCTCAGTTTCCCCCGCTTGCTTAATTGCCGCTTGCTTAATTGTGAAGCAGATACTTCGAGACCTAAATCATGGTCCATTGGGTTCCCTTGTTAAAGCATCTTGGAATATAACCATTGTCCTCGATAGGATAATTAATTAATAGTTATGGGAAACACACTTCGTAGTGAAACAGTGCACGTACGATAATTTTATCACTCTCATAGAGACCGATCATTGAGAAAAATATATGTCAAATTGGCAATGCAGACAAATTCGTACAATTTTTACGTTGCTAGTCTGTGTCTTTGTGTGATCGTGATTGCCGGAGATCGTGAGAAGAATTTGTATTTTGTAAGTAAGATTTTAGATTTATTTAATCTTTTTATTTATTGTTTTGTTACCCTTTGCTTAACTTGTGATGTGTATATGTCCATTACTTTTTTCTGACTGAGTTATTTTCTGCATTTTGAGCCCCAGGTAGCAATCATATTCATTCTAATTGGACAAGTAAGCAGTATTCGGTCAGCCACCCCTGATAGATCCAATGTATTAAAAAGGGTCTTGTGAAACCGGTCAGAGATCGAGATATTACGATTTGTCGTAATCGTAGTTCTCATGCATGGCCTTTGAACCGAAATATCTAATTCTAAAGAAAGGAGGAGAACTAAGATGTCAGGAGAACAACAAAAATGTTTTTTTTTAATTATTTTTGAAAAAATTATAAAAAAAGAAAGATAGAATCTAGACTCTCTAGAGTCTAGACTAGATGAGTAGATCTACTTACTGTCTATCTAAGAGGAAGATAAAACAAAAATAAAATTAATACGAAAGAAATAATAAAAGCTAGAAAAGTAAGATGCAAGACATGGAGAAAAACAAATTTGATGCAAGTGGAAACTGGAAAGACAGATCTACATATATAGGTCTATGTATAGATCTATATTTCTATATTATAATTTATATAGATCTAGACTCTAGAGTAGATATTTTGAGGAAAAAAATAAGTGAATTAAAAAAAAAGCAAAGAACAGATGTCGGTAGTAAAGACAGAAGGAAAGATAGAAGATGATAGAATAAGGAAAGCAGAAATAGAGTCTACACAAGAAAAAAGAACATGAGAAGAAAATACAGAATGAGAAGATGAAACAAAAAATGAAGAAGAAGAAAAAAAATTAGTAGAAAAAGTGGAAGTTCGGAGAAAATAAAGAAATGCACAGAACTATAGTAGGCCTATAGGGAAAATAAAACAGAATGTGAACAAATGTTATCTCAACCAAATCTCAACAAAATAGTAAAGAAAAAGTATCAAGGGGATAGGACTCATAGGAGGAAAAAAAGCTTTTTTAAAGACTATAAGACAAAGTTAAACAAGTCGGAAAATATATTTATTACTATAATCATTATTATTGTAATTATTATTATTAATATTATTATGATAAATTCAATTCAATTCAATTCACTTTGATCATCTACTATCTAGCATTTTCAGGCTGTTTTTGATTTGTTAGATTGATCGTTTTGTTATGTTTTTTAAATAGTGCTAGTCACCCAAGCATAGGTGTATGAGCAGGGGCGGCTCCAGGATTTTATAAAGGGAGTGGGGTCTAAATACCAATAAATTGAGATGTGGTCAGAAAAAAAAAGGTTATCAGATTTTGTTGGTGTCCTATGTATTTAAGGGGTCCAGTCAGGCAAAAGAAGGGGTCCACTGTACAAAAGCTTATGACAAGCAAAAAAAAAGGGGGGCTTTAAGTTTGAATTCAATCACTTACATGTACAAATGAGTTACCAGTAACAAATATGTTAACTTATATACTTACATAACTTATATGTTAACATATAATATAGGTACCGGTAGATATATATGTAGCATGGGTGTCGATCACGGGAGGGATGGGGGGATATATCCCCAAAAAAATATATATATATATTTCAGGTGGGGGGGGGGATGGCCTGTACAATCATCCCCCCAATAATTCACCATCAAAAAAATAAATCGAAGAGAAAAATTAACGATGAGAGCCTGATGAGAGTAGTTAATGGTTATTACTCGCAAGATGACCATCAATATACACATTTTGCTATCTCATTTTCATAATACATACATATATAAATAGAAAACGAAGTAAATGAGACAACCGTATATGAGACAAGAATAAATTGAATTCTTGCTCATATGGCTTCATCAGGAATTGATGAATTTATTCAATTTATTCAATCAACAGCATCATAGAAATGCAGTGCGCCAAATGCAAAGCCGCAGCGTTAAAAAGCAACGAGCTAAATGTTAAGCGAAGCGCAAAAGTGCAAAAAGAAGTAGAGAGTGGGAGAGAGAGATAATGAGAGACAGAGAGGATAATAACCCAGGTAGCAAGCCCATGTGGGACCCACATGGGTCCCATATTCTCTGAAACATGGCCCCATATGGAAAACCATCTGGTGCCCTAAGGCATCTGCACCCAAGAAGCATATGGGACCCATATGGGTAAACCCATATAAGACAGATGGGACCCAGATGGGACCCATACCAAACTGGGCCCAAATGGGTATGCCCAGCTTAATCCCATCTGGTACCCATATTGGTTAACCCAGATATATCCCATGTGGGTTAACCCAGATTTTCCCCATGTGTTACCCATATGGGCATATTCATATTCTACCCATATGTGTACGCCCAGCTCATTCCCATCTGGGACCCATAAGGGCTGGCCCAGATAGATCCCATATGGGTTACTAAATATTGGCCCCATATGGGATACATATATGGGTTCCATTTAATAGCCCAGATGGCACAAGTGACCCAGATCATCCCCATATGGGCCCCATATGGGCTTGCTACCTGGGAAAAGGGGAAGAAACGGGCAAAAAAGAAAAAAGGAAGGGGGAAGAGAAAAGGAAGAAAGACAAGAGAAAGAGGGACATATATATTCCAGCATTTCCTTCAGAGAACTGATGTGAATGGGCGATGAAAAAGAGGTTGACTTTAAAGTAACCTACAATGAAATATTGCTCATGTTTATTTCTTACAATGTCAAAATTAATTTACAAGATCCCCCTCCCTAAAAAGTTTAGGCATGGGTGATGGTAGGTATAAGGTTAATGCATGATCAGGATTTAGTTGAGTGGATGGAAAAGAAGTGAGAAATAAGCTGAAAGAAACATGGAAAATTGCCATGGAATGATGGAAGGCAATGTGAGACAGGCCCAACATGTTCTAAAACAAGTAATAATATTCAAGAATAGTTATGATTTCTTCACCTAGGAGTTCTTCAAAAACTAATTAAAAACGAGTAAATAATCAATGCCACATTATTGACAGGGCTTAAAAGGAATGTGAAAAGAAAAACAAGAAACAAAAAAGATTGAATGAAATTTGGAACTGATTGTTAATTTCAATACGCGAAATTTACAAGCTCATGCATTCAGCACAGAATGTGCCTCTTGAAAATAAGCTCTTTGTATGTACATAAACAAGCAATACAACAGAATACTCCAGTTCGATATTTTGGAGAAAGATTATTATGTCACAATTTATTTTTGTTTTATTGAAAAGCTGATGTAGGCCTATGTATTGTATTCAAACGTAACAGGCATAAGATAGTTAAGGTGTTTTTGAAGGGTAGAATGTTATTAAGTTTGTTATTAAGTTTGAAGTTTTGTTTATAACACCCTTTCAATAATAATGCACCTTCTAAGACTGGTTATAGTTTTTGAGAAAAAAAATAGTGCTCTGGTCAGGGCCTTAGGGGAATATTAGGCCTATGCTTATATTTTAGAGCGTATCTGGTATGATAAGTATATCTGGGTGAAGAAGGAGATAATGGAAGTTTATTGTTTGGTAGTTGGAACGTAAGTTTTATATTATGTTTTTAAAAAACAGACAGTTTGTATGAGATCAGGAGTGGAAATTTTCTGTCATTTTGAGAACCAAATTTTGCATCAGTGATATTCTGTTTCATTGAATTGAGTTTCCCGCAGAGAGGATTCAGTTGGTTTAATTAAAGAAGGAAGAGAGTCAAATGAAGAACCAAAAGCAATATGTTTTTCATTTACTAATGAGAACTATGTTTTTTGAGATCTCCTTACACAGAATATTGGAATGGGTTTTCACGATGAATGTTGTTTGGAGACATCAATATTCATAAAATGTATGTTTCTATCACCAGGAAATAAAGAATTTTCTGTCTACATGAACCTTTCCTGGTTGCTTATTAATGCATTTGCCCACTGGTAACATAATACTTTCACAAGTTGATATCCCTCACCATTGGATTTTTTTTGGTAATGTCTAAATTTCGTTTAAAAATAGATGATATCAGTCTGGTAGGCCTACACTGCAGGCAAGAGTCAGGACTAACATTTAGCATGTTATTAATTTTATTACCACTCTTACATGTATATTCTCTGAAATGTTATCTTATCTTTATTGAGGGTGACTTGAAAAAGTTAATAACTTAGAAGGGAGGGGGTGCAACCTGCCACACGCTTCTACCTCTTGGTTGCTTTGATCCATTGCCGAAAATATTTTGGCACCTATCATCCCCCCCAACCACGGGTACAAATCGACACCCTTGATATGTAGAACAAATAATCATGTAGATTGATCAGAACTTTAAAAAAAATGTCTACATGTTAGTATGGGAAAGCTGTCATGAGTGGTAAGAGGGTACGAGAGAGCTACTGCTGTCAAACAATCTCCTGACACTGGTACACTGAGTATGATTTCTTGATGTTCAGGTTTCCTCCCAAAACAGCTCGTCTGAAGCCTTTTAAAATGTAAAGAAATTATTGGAAGTCCATTAAATCATTTTTGAAATGTAAAATAGGGATTTTTTAGCAAGCATCGTATTAGCTGAAAAGGTGTCACTTAACACTCAATAATTTGTTATATACTGTACACGAGCATGCAATATAACAATCTTTTATGCATGGTAACTATGTACAAAAGAGAATTAGGCTCCACATCTATTGTTTGCATTGTCTTAGCTGCAATCATATGATGCGAAGGCAACATGAATGTAATGGAGAGGGTCTGACTCCTAAGAAGCAAGGCAAGAGAATGCAAATACCCTCAATTTCATATAACAAATATTGCATGCATTTTGTTGTTAAATATAACATCCAAATATGTTATTCCTCCATGTGCCATTCTATTTCAACCTAGGCCTGCAGACTCAGTGAAATATAATATAACTCTGGGAATTCTAGATTTCTCAGTTTATATATTTTTGCAATGCTAGTATAATATTATTGTTTTTAGACTAACCAAATTCATCCATATATTTGTGAATGTTGCATAATCATTCAGTAACTTGCCTTACAATTTGCACAACCAATTTGCATATAGTTGTATTGGTGATGATGCTTATAATAGTAATAGTAATATTTATAAAAGAGGAAAGTTACTAATTTGAGGTTTAGTGAATTATATGAATTTTGTTTATTAATAAATAAATTATTTAGGATATAGGTATTCATTCATTGTAATGTACTATCCATCCAATCAATGTATCTGAATAAATTGACATACCAGACAGATCTGAATAATGCAATTTTCATGTATTCTTGTCGATATCCATAATATTGATGGGCTCTTGAAGGGGAAATGGGACTATTGCCTCCAGTCACAGATGAGGGCGCTATTCTAATCTGGCATTATGGTATATAGGTTAAATGTATCTGTACTTTAAGAGCAAGTACAGTTTCATATTACTCAAAGTAAAGAGCTGCATTGTTTTGTTTTGCTTTGGTTACATTAATGTACATGTTCTTGACATTCATGACATTCAAAATATTACATCACATAGCCTTAATTACGTATTTAATAGTCATAGTATCAAAAATATTACATCATGTAGCCCCAATCACGTATTTAATAGTCATATAGTATTAAAAATATTACATCACGTAGCTCCAATTACCTTTTAGTCATATAGTGTTCAAAATAGTACATCATGTAGTGACATGTAGCCCTAATTACCTATTAGTCATATACATTGTAGTACCAGATATCAATAGGGCAAATTGAGAAGAGGGATGGTTACGGATAAGAATGATATGGATGAGGTACCAACTTTGTGATTGATCACAAATTAGGAATGTTGATTTCATGTGTGAGCAGCTCTTCATTTTTTACCAAGATTTTTGTCATGAATTTTTTACATATCTCCAAATATGTTATTTTCACGTACGTGTGCCTGAGACGTGTTAGTGGAAACGTAGAATTGATTGTGCTTAAAGTGACTCGGTAACATTGTTGAAGATTTTTTTTTTTAAACCACAAAGATATTAATGGTTTTCAATTTTCTTTGAAGGTGTCACTGTGCAACACCAACAGTAAATCCTCCCAACCATTTTTGAATTTTCCTAACCGTTTTTCCATGAAAATAAAACATAAGACAGGCTTTAAAAATATTTCCAACACTTAAATGTCTGGAATGGTATATAGAGCCAATTCAATTGCTTTGTGACGATTTACATTCACCTAAAATATCATTAATAATGGTCTGTTTTCACTCAAACTTTCAGATTATCTCTAATTGTACATCTAGCATTAAAGTCACTACCTTAGCACAATTTCCTCTCATCCGAACAATGTTACTAAGTCCCTTTAAAGGGCAATCCAACCCTTGTAATAAGTTGATTTGTATGAAAGCAGAAAAATAACAGAAACAGAATGGCAAAAGTTTGAAATGAATCGGACCAATAGTAAGGAAGCTATGAATGTTTGAAATATGAGATCACTAAGTCTATGCGAATCTCAAATTGGTAGTTCGGTCAGTGGAATGTGACGTAGGATGTGGATAACTCTCCCATTTGCCGTGTACAAAAATATTATTAATTTCTGTTTTTCTCGTAAGTTCCTTCTCCATTGGGGCACTACTCAAACTATATTATAGATACCATATTATTATAGGTCCTTTAAAAAGAAAAAACCCTCCTGAGCAATGAATTTTTGAAAAATTTAAATTTTAGTCATTTTATATGTGGAACATATGGGAAAGTAGTCCCGACACTACATCATATTGACATTACCGCTTCAGCCAATTTGAAGTGCCCATACGTATAGTGATTACAAAAAAAAAATTCATAACTTTCTAATATTTAGTCAGATTTAATTGAAACTTTCTTCAGTTTGCTTCTCTGATTTTTCTGCTTTCTTTTAGATTAGTACTCTATTTTGGTTGGATTTCCCTTTAACAGTTGAGAAAAGGATCATATTTTGGATTCCCAGTATAAACACATGGATAGCAGATTGCAAGGAGAGTTGCCAGAGTGATCTTCAATATTTAAAAAGTTTATAACTTTCCTATATTTTTGTCAGATGTTTCTCAAAGCTTACTTGTTTTAGGATAGACCTTCCTGTTAAAGGTAATGTATCCCAACATCAAATTCCGTAGAACTTTGCAAGAATCATGAGTATGTCACGTATGTCCTATCTGTGAAATTTAAATTTTAGCAGTGACCCAGTTATGCAAGGGAAACCGTTTACTCTCTAGACTTCACTGTCAGACACTGCTGAGTGACTGACTGACTTTTTAAAATTGTTAATAACATAGATAAAATTAGCTGTAAAGGGTACATTATCATTTGTACACATCAATGACCAGCTTCTTATGATGACCAAAATTAAAGTTGGGTGGTATTCTCGAAAGTGGACTAACTTTAGTCCATGGTTCAATCCACCGACTAAGTATGGAATGCCAAGTGTCCATATGAAAATGTTTTTGAATAATTTAATCTAAATTGAAATAAAATGTAATAACATAATTAATAAACAATATAACTATGAAATGATTATGTTATCATGGTAATTTAGGGACATATCAAATTATTCAAAAATATATTCATATGGACACTTGGCATTCCATACTTTGTTGGTGGATTAAACCATGGACTAAAGTGAGTCCGCTTTCGAGAATACCACCCATCGAGTTTTTACTCAGCACCAAACGTACGACTATGCGGTATCTCTTCTATAGGCGTATTTTTCGCAACGCATTTCGAAAATTCCTAACGGTCGATATAGTTTCACATAGAGGCAATTACCAGTTTTAATCTTTTAAGAGGAGTTTACTTTTTAGTTGGTATTATCTCTTGTTTACCATAGGATTTACATTATTTTATATTTTCAGCCTGTAAAAGGGACGGACTACCTTTAAGGAGAAAGTTTGTATTCTGTAAAGTAAATAAATATGCAAGTAAGTGATGAAAAGTTTTGTGTAACTCCTCAACACAGTATACATTATAAACTTTCATTCTTTTGTCTTTTTCTTTATTTTGTAACACTTATGAAATCATCAAATGATGTCTTTTCAGAAATTGACCAAAATTAGACAAACAAACAGGGTTGTTATGACACAAAGCTCTGACAGGTACATTGATTAATTGATTAATTAATTAATTAATCTATTAATATATTTATTTATTTATTCATTCATTTATTTATTTATTTGTTTATTTACTGCCTTATTTATGTATTTATCATTCATTTGTTAAATTGACATACATCAGGATAAAACAATACATTCATATACAAAAGCTATTAAAAATAACTGATTGAAAACACTGGCTGTACAAGATGTTCATCTACATGGCACAGGCTTTATATAAAAGCACTCACTTGAAAGCTTTGCGCAAGCAAATGTGTGTTTTTAGCCAGAATTCTGAGTTGGCCAACCTATGCAGTGGAAAACCTTTGTACAGTAATTGATTTTAGCTCCTAATTTAATTTCTCAAAAAATCCCTAGTTTGCTAGAAATTCACTATTTTCAAGGTCAAATACGTCTAATTGTATTTGAATAAGCAAGGTGTGAGTTTCAGGTCTGGTAACTAAAAAAAAATTCTCTTGAAATGCAAGATAAAGTAAGAAGGTGAGAACAAGGATATCCACCAAGAAAGATTGACAAATCAAGATGAAAGAATAATATTAAGGATTGATAATTAGATACAAGAACAAAAGCAAAGAAATTGAAATACCAATAAGAATTAAAAATGAAAGTAGGAGAAAACAAAAGAAAGTCAGAATGAAGAATAATAAGAGAAGATGAAAGAAGGAGTAAAACATAGAAATACATTAGGAAAGGTGGGCAAAAAAAAATGAGAGAAGGAAAGAGAAAAAATGTATATAATGACAGAAAGACAGAGAAGAGGAAAGAATAAAACAGAATTTAATACAATGTATGAAAAGATAAACATAAGAATGGAAGATAATGTTCGTCTCATGGGCTGTCGATCTTGTGGGCCATTGTTCATTTTGTGGGCTGTAGCTGATAAATTTTACAGTAATGGATTTGTTAACCAACTTTTTTGTGTATAACAAGATGGTTTGAATGATAAGTGAGAATTGTATTTTCTTTGTAGATAGCAAGGTACATATACCGGTATACCATTAACTTGTTATGAATGTTGGATGATGAACAGAAAAGGTTCCTTATTCATTTTCTTATCAGACAATGATAACCAATTTAGAACATTATTTTAAAACACAATGAACCATAACTAAAGGAAGTTTTTTGTTTTTCAGAAGCAGAGGTGCATGAATAGTTTTTGAGATCTTTAATTTGAAAATGATTTAAAATTGATTAGTATTTTCTTTAGAGCTTCTTATTTACTTTCTGAATAATTGATTTAGATTGTGAAAGTTAAAAAGGTCCTTGTCAAGAGAGATTATTATAAAAAGTACACAGAAATTAAAGTAGATTAATCCAATCATTTCATCAGCTAGCAGACTCAAGTTATGAATACCCAATTAGGAATTTTTAAGGTTTTGCCAGAAGTGATCCTTGTGCATCAATTTCTCAATTTCAGATACATGTCTGTGAGATTCATTTTTTTGCAGAGATTAAGGGAGAAAGGTGCAGAATTATGAAGAGAGCGGTTGAATTAGAACACAAACCTCTCATTAGATGATGAAAGTACAGTCTGTATTGTATAATGGTAGTTCACTGACTCGCTGTATAATCAAGGAATTATCATTTCTCTATTCCCCCGTGTTCTCCCGGTTAATTGCAATTAATTTACGAACACACTAACATTTGGATTCGTAAGAGGGATTATGTAGGGATAGGATTTGGCTTTTTATGTGTAATGAATAAAGTAGAAAGGTACATCCAGTCAAGAATTTTGATTACACGGATGATGATTAATGCGCCGGCAAATTGAATGTGACACAATTACTAATTTTGAGTTTGCCCTCACAAATTGGAACAGTCTGTAGCTACATGAAAAGAGGAGGAGCGAGAGAGGGAGAGAGGGTGTAGGTGAAAGAAGAGGAGAGAGAGAGAGAGCGAGCAAATTGATCCACAAAAGAGAGGAAAAGCTGAATGAAGTGGATAAATGAAGAAGATATCGTTGTGTCCGGAAGAGGGGAAATTACTGGTGGGGACCGCAAATGGCATCGCAAATTGGAACCCTTGTCAATGTTTTGGATCAGGCAGTGATGAAATTGTTTGCCATAATGGAGCGTGTAATGAAAATGCAAAAGTTTATTAATGGGGGAAAACCATTAGGGCGTACAAGTGCAGGCATGCTGAACAAATTTGAGCTTATTCTCTGAATCCTGTTTTGTTGATTATTTTCATCTTTGGAGAGTGAGTTTGCTCTGTTTTTTAAATCCCCCTACTAGAGTCTGGGAGAGATAGCGGAAATGCCTGCCCTGGCTGAACCTGATATGAAATAGGTTTAAGAGTTCTAAGGAAGAAGACAAGCGAATGATAGAAAATAAACTAAAGGAGGAAAGGCTGTAGATATAAGAAGAAGTGCCAAGAGTAGAACATGGAAAATATGGAATATCAAAAGTGGAGTGTCCATTGTATGAAAAGTGTTGGATACATCTGTGGTGAAACGCAATTAAACAATACCCTTTGAATCAGGTTTAAGAGAAGAAAAGAAGATGAGCAAATGATAGAATAAATGAAGGAAAAGCTTCAGATATAATAAGATGATTGATGCTTGAAGTTTAATGTTGAAAAGCCAAGAGTAAAACATTGCAAATTTGAATATTAAAAAGAAGAATTGCCATTGCATGAACACTATGTACATGTAGATGCATTTTTGGATGAAAAACAATAAATTAGGCTTATGAGAAGTAAAAAGACGAGCAAATGATAGAATAAAAGAAGGAAAAGCTTTAGAGATAGTAAGAATGATCGAAGTTCGATGTTAAAAAGCCAAGAGAAAAACATTGCAAATTTGAATATTAAAAAGAAGAATTGCCATTGCATGAACAGTATGTACAGTACATGTAGATGCATTTTTGGGTGAAAAACAATAAATTAGGCTTATGAGAAGTAAAAAGACAAGCAAATGATAGGAAAAATGAAGGAAAAGCTTCAGATATAATAAGAATGATTGATGCTTGAAGTTTAATGTTGAAAAGCCAAGAGTAAAACATTGCAAATTTGAATATTAAAAAGAAGAATTGCCATTGCATGAACAGTATGTACATGTAGATGCATTTTTGGATGAAAAACAATAAATTAGGCTTATGAGAAGTAAAAGACGAGCAAATGATAGAATAAAAGAAGGAAAAGCTTTAGAGATAGTAAGAATGATCAAGTTCGATGTTAAAAAGCCAAGAGAAAAACATTGCAAATTTGAATATTAAAAAGAAGAATTGCCATTGCATGAACAGTATGTACAGTACATGTAGATGCATTTTTGGGTGAAAAACAATAAATTAGGCTTATGAGAAGTAAAAAGACAAGCAAATGATAGGAAAAATGAAGGAAAAGCTTCAGATATAATAAGAATGATTGATGCTTGAAGTTTAATGTTGAAAAGCCAAGAGTAAAACATTGCAAATTTGAATATTAAAAAGAAGAATTGCCATTGCATGAACAGTATGTACATGTAGATGCATTTTTGGATGAAAAACAATAAATTAGGCTTATGAGAAGTAAAAGACGAGCAAATGATAGAATAAAAGAAGGAAAAGCTTTAGAGATAGTAAGAATGATCGAAGTTCGATGTTAAAAAGCCAAGAGAAAAACATTGCAAATTTGAATATTAAATAGAAGAATTGCCATTGCATGAACAGTATGTACAGTACATGTAGATGCATTTTTGGATGAAAAACAATAAATTAGGCTTATGAGAAGTAAAAAGACAAGCAAATGATAGGAAAAATGAAGGAAAAGCTTCAGATATAAATAGAAGGATTGATGCTTGAAGTTTAATGTTGAAAAGACAAGAAAAGAATTTTGAAAATTTGGATATAAAAAAGAAGAACAGCCATTATATGCACAGTATGCATTATTGATGAAATACAATGTAAAATCTTTGTAATAATTCTAAGAGAAGTAAGAAGACGGGCAAATGATAGAAAAATGGGAGGAAAAGCTGCAAAAATAGTAATGGTTCATCTGGGAGTTGTAAGACACATGTAAGAACATTAATTGTAAAGTAAATTAAGTAATAACATTAAAGTTTGAGAGCTTTTCAAGAAAAGGGGTAAAGGATACAAAATTGAAAATTTGTCTTTTATAAATTAGGGAGATTTTTAGAGAGTATTTAATTTTTGAAAGGCACTAATGACAATTTTAATAGTCCAAGGAAAAAATAGTATTGAAAGTGTTAGAAACTTGACGATAGCCAATCATTGAAAAGTCCTAGGGAAAAACATATTTAAACAAATAGATTTTGTAGGAAATGTTGGTGTTTCCCCAAACATGTTTATGAAATTAACTCAGAAATTGAAGACCCTCCCCCCCCCCCAGAAAAAAAAAGAAGAAATGACTTTAGCACTGTTCAACCACGTTTTTCAATGAAGCTATAATGAGATGAAACATGTAATGAGTACTTTTGACTTAAATCACCTTCCAATGTTACAACTTTTGGCATAGAAAGTTGATTCAAGTACCGGTAGAAGCAAAATATTCAGACAAATGTTAGAAAACGCATAAGAAAATTGAACAAAGAATAAGAAATGTCTTAAACATTTTTATTGTAATGAATGTATATATATATTTTCAACATATTTGTTATATGAGCTCTTTCTACAAGAGTTGGTTTTCAAGGGGGTCCACATGGTTGAGAACTTGAGATCCCTGTAATGTGGGGAATCACTTTTCATGCAAACATGATTGTTCAATAAAACACAATTCTTTTAAACTGAAGAGTTAACACCTATGACATTATTTTCTTCACATCCAGTGCTGGATCTGATTGATTTAAGGTGCATGTACCTTGAAGTGGGTTGAATTTGAACAATTTGAAAAGTGTTTTTACACTTTTTTAATGAATAATGTTTTTTTTTTAATTGCAGGAATGCTGTAGAGTCATCCTATTTCTTGTAGTCTTCATAAACAAGTAAGTAGGGTCTGTCTGCATCATCATTCATGGAATAAGAAAATGTGAACAATTTTAAAACACTTTTCCACTTTTTGTAATTTTGTATGAACAAAAAAGAATGGAAATAGGGCATCTCTTCATTTAAAAAAAAAGGGGATAATTTTTATTGTTTAAAGCAGTGTTTTTCAACTGGGGTGCTGCAAGACACCTCTAGGGATGCCGCAAGAGAAATTTTGTTGTATCAAAATATATTTTAGAATAAAATTTTGTGAAAACAAAATATCAGAAACCGCTGGAGGAGTATATCATTTCATGTAAAATTAAAATTTGTAATTAAATGTAGGATTTAAGGAAAGCACATTGTATTTTTCCTCGCTCACTTTGCTCACTCGCAACATTTGGAGACGGCGATTATAGGCGGCGAGGTACCTGAATGTCCTCATATTCATGTATCGAGGTGCCCGCATACATTATTGTATATCTTATCTAGTGTCTTGATTATAAAATATAATTTGAACTATATAAATTATGCCATTATTTTTGGCTCGCTCGCTTTGCTCGCTTGCAAAATTTAGATACAAATGTGCCCGTACATGTGTACATGACACTTGATGAGTGCCAGAGCGATGCAAAATAAATCGTCTGTTATGAATTTGGGATTGGGGTGACAGAAACTTTTTAATTCTTCAAAGGGGGATGTGACTTTAAAAAGGTTGAAAAACGCTGCTTTAGAGAATGAAATTAGAACCTGCAAGCATTACATTTGTGATATTAATCCCAATTTTCAAAACACAACTCCACATTTACTTTGACCCTTGCAGAAGGAATATTTATTGTGATAGACTTGTCAAGATCTTTCCATCACAACAAGCCACTCTGGTAGAAGTGGAGAGCTCCCTCTCTTGTTTGATAAAATGCTGTTATACAACCATGTACATGGAAGTCAGTTCTTGCCTGGTGATGAGGCAAAGTTTAATAAGTACCCCCCTGGTGAAGACCGAAGAAGGATTGAGTTCGTCATTTCTGTGTAGTAGGGTCATTAGGATGAGAAGAATTGACATTCATAGGGCGTACTTGTGAATATTACGCATGATACTTTGTGGACATGCAAAAAAAGGGACTTAATGTGACAATTTGATTGCTTTTTAGTAACAATTGATTGATTTTAGTGTCTATTGGTTGTTTCAAATTAGTTTCTTTTAGACCCGTTTTCAATTATTGTTGTACCGGTATTGTATGCTGAATTGTCAGTAGATAAGCAGTCAACAGATTTGATAGATTCACTTGTTAAAATCTACAGAATTCATTTGGAATTCATTCAATTGGGATTACTGTTCGAGGTTTTAGTTTTTGAAAATTTACTTGTAAAGTGCTTAGCCTTTGCCATTTGTTATTCTGACTACAGACTGGAATAAACCTCAGTGTTATCTCCCCCAGAGAACTTTGTTTATTTTTGTTCAATGTAATTTATTTTTATCTTTGCACTACATGTATTGTAAATTCTGATTGTTTTATGGAGAAAATGAAGCATGATAAATAAAGTTGTCTAAAATAGTGTTTTTCTGCATGCCATTTGTGCATGATACTTTTAAAACAATCTGTGCTCTATTTTTGGCCTAATGACATAAAATATATCCTTTTCCTGAACTCGAATATATTTTTGAAAATATAAAAAAAACTATGAAAAATACAAGACCATACTCGTATGAGAATAAAACCAAATTCTGATAAAGCAAGTAAAAATTATTGAAATACCTTCCAATCCATTTAATAGCAAATCTAATACAAAAGAATTATTTTGTTACTGTTTGGAATTGGGTCTAGCCTAATGGCATTTTAAAAATCAAGTCTTAGTGCTGAGCTTAAGTAACGTCAGTCATTATCATTACCGATCAAATTCCGTCTCTACCAGTATCAAAATGTGGTCTCTCTCTCTCTTTGTCTCTCTTCTTTGGATATTGAAAGGAGCCACTCTCTTTCGACATTTACAGCACGGTAGAGGAAATGTATGTTTGTTTTATATCGCGGGATTAAGGGACATTTTAGTTTTCGACTGGCACAGCTTCGTCTAAATCAGAGGAGGAAATGTTCAGTGATGGAAAAGTGACTTTTAGCTTCCCCTCTTCGCATCTAAAGTTTGAGCAGATTCAAATACGGCTTGTGTGTTACTCTTGAAAGGGCGTATGTATGCCCTCTTTTGATAATATTGCTTGAGGAATTATTTCATTAAGTGGCGTAATGCAACAAAACTTGTTAAGATCAGTTGCACCAAAAAACCACCAAAAAGTTGCCAGGTGTTTAAGCTTACATTGCAAGAATCTTCATTCAAGACCCTTCTTAAATGTGTTTTTTTAATTGCTCTGCTGCACTTTATACATTTATATTATTTCTCCTACTGAGAACTGACATTTTGGAATATGAAGTACCTACATTTAAGTTGTAAAGTATGATTGTGAAAGTTCGCAAAATGTAAACTATACGTACTTGCAACTTTGGGTGAGTTATGTGCAGGTTGTGAAACGGGGGCCGAAACATCTTACCAGAAGAAAACGACCCAAATGCATATTTCATTACCATGGAATGCAATAAACTTGTAAAGATCTCAACAAACTACAAAACCTACCCACTCTTCGACTAGTGCTACGAGGCACCCAGAAGATCCCCCTCCATATTTTATCCAATCAGTTTTTATGGGGAACTGATTGAGGCAAATTGTGTTCCTTGTTTCAGGCAGTGGTATTTGCAAATGACAAGAAATAATGAATTACAGAGAGAGAAGATTGAAGGAAATCTCGACATCAAATTGGGTATGTTCGCTGATTAATCCGCTAGAGTCAAAATGGAATGTTTGATTTTGGATCTCGAAGAAGTCGTTGGTCTTTTGAGTGCTTCTGACTTCCTTGGATCAGAAAAGTTGAGTATTGATTTGTAGAATCATTTTACCACTTTTCAGGAGATGTGTGATAACTGACGTCATTTCATGATTTTGTTTATACTTTTCACAATTCATAAAATAGAAAAACAAAACAAAAGCAAACACAGTTCTGTATACATTTAGCTCACGCGAATGGACCCAAATTGTTTCATGAATAATTAAATATTATAAAGATTGTGAGATCTATTTGAAATACATATAGGCATTGAGCCAATAGAGAACAACAAGGAATTACAAATGTATTGTACATGTAGCTATTAATGTTGAACAGACTCTATTATAAGGATTATGAGATTTGTTTGAAATTCACAGTGACATTGAACCCCCCCTCCCCAAGAAAAAAAACCACAACAACAACAAACAAACAAACAAACAAACATACACAAAAAGTTTCAGTTGTGTTTTTAACCTATGATTTTGGAATCATCATGAGATGTGAAATTGGATAATGGAAATGTTTAAGTTGCATGCCATTTGTGGTGTTTAACATGACAAAAAATATCAATGGTAAATAGCATTGTATGTTTGCACTCCCTCCTCTGGACCTCAACTACATGTATTTTATCATTCAGGATAAATCAACTGCTCGGGTGAGAACAAGTAAAAAAAATTTAAAACAAGATGTGTCAAGTGACTCAACAGTTCTGTTATTGTGCTCAAGCCTCAAGTCAATTTGATTCTTTGAATTTTTCATTCGTTCAAACATTTTATCGATCATGGATGACATACTGGCAGATAGCAATGACCTCTAGATGACCTGTGATAGATAGTTTCTAAGAATGGTGGAATCTGCTGTTGTATCTTTGCTCATCTCATCTCATCTGCGCAATCGTCAAGTTGTTTTCTTGTTCTATGATCTCGTGTTGTTAGAGGAACTGCTGACAAACTGACTAATTGTAATGCACTCTGTAAGACCTATGAAAGACAGTTTCCGAGAATGGCTGAATCTGGCGTTTCTATCTTTTCTTGTCTCAATTATACTGTCAAGTAGTTTTCTTACCCTATGATCCCGCGTCTCTATGTTTAATGAATGCCTGACACTGAGAGCAGCCAAATCTGCCGTTCTATCACTTCCCTTCTCTATTCGACTGCACAGTAGTTTTCATAAGCTTTGATCTTGCATTTCCTTTTTTGAATTTCGATTCATGCATGACAAACTGACAAGTTATAATAGACCCTGTAAGACCTACAAAAGACAGTTTCCAAGAACAGCTGAATCTGCCCTTCTGTCTATCTCTGTCTCTATGTGACCGTCGAGGAGGTTTTTTTAAAGCTTTGATCTTCTGTTTCCTTGTTTGATTCATGCATGACAAACTGACAAATTGTAATGAACCCTGTAAGACCTACAAAAGACAGTTTCCAACAACAGCTGAATCTGCCCTTCTGTCTTTCTCTGTCTCTACACGACTGTCAAGTAGTTTTTTAAAGCTGTGATCTTGTATTTCCATGTTGGATGCACGCATGACAAACTGACGAATATAATGAACTCTATATTAGACCTGTGAAAGACAGTTTACAAGAATGGTGAATCTCCCCTTCTATCATTCTTTGTCTTTATGCTGTGATCTTGCACTTCCCTGTTTATTGAACAAACTCCGATGAAAGATAGTTAATACAAGAACGTCCAAGTCTGCCCATCTATCTCTCATCATCTCCGTGTGACCGTCAAGTAGTTCTCTTATACTTTGATCTTGATTTTGCCTGTTTGGCACATGATCTTTAGTTGGCACGATCGTTGGCTGTCAGATGATCGCAGTAATGACCTCTTTGACTTTTAAATCAGGAGCTTCTAAGACAACACGGTGATCGTTGAGTTCACTCAAGATGGCACTGAAGTGGTGTTGGACCCTGGCAGATTTCGTGTTAACGGCCAGTGCGCTTGTTCCGTTTGGAGAAGGAAAAAGAAAGAAGGGTGGATTGCATTTCCGTGTACATTTCCTCTCGCATGTGGATCAATTTCCTCAGAATGCAAAAGAATTAACAGGGCTTAAATAATGAGTGTGGTACATCATGCTTAGAAATATGCAATCTGTGCCATAACAGGGTTTGGACGTTTGGTGTACGTAGCACAAATTGGTGTTTATGTAATTGTATCAAAGCATGGTTGCTTCGAAATAGCGGCTCAGCTAGAATGATATCTCGTCTAAAGACCAAGTTTTTTATTTGTTAAACTATTCTGATAAATGTTACCTATGAATTATGCATAATTTGATTTCATGCAGTTTAACTCATAGAGGCAGTAAAAAGTGAGATAGCACAATGGGGATGTAATCATATAAAGCGTAATCTTATCTTCATATCTGAGCTTGAAAGATGACAAGCAAATTGTCAAAAATGTTGAATGGCTCCAAAAGGCAATGAAAATGGACATTCCATTGCTTAAAGGTATTACAAAGTTTTGGTATGGGGTCATGAATTTGGTTCAAACGAACATATTGAAAGCATATGCGATTGTACAATATTCAATGATCGTTGTCACGGTTGAAATCGAGACTAAAGTAATGAAATTGTAAATAATAAACTCTTTATGTTGTATAGCGCCCTCTCAAGACTGATATTACTTTAGCTTTAAAACAATGTTTCATGACTACAATCGACCGATTTGCTATTACCATTTGGAAATTATATATCAGAACTGCATATTCTGAGATTTTCATGGTCGCAGCTACCATGGAATGGCCTTAGGCGCTATTTGAAATATTTGAAATTTACCGGGAGCTTGTTATTATTCAATTTCTCGAAAGCAGAAGTGTTTTAGAGGCTTAATTTTCTAGTGCTTATAATACATCCACAGGAGCATCCAAATATATCAAAAATTTAAAGAATTACTATCCATCCAATTTCAAAATTTCCCAAAACTTTGCATTACCTTTAAGATGGAAAGTATTCTTGTGAATATCTTGTATAATTTGGTACAAAATCATTTACTATCAAATGGTATACTTAAATCTTTATATGCCACACAAATAATTTCCCTGTGCCACATTGTATTTATCATGGGACCGATATACCAAAGGCTCAAGCCCTTTGTATCACACAAAGTGTTCTTTCTGTTTATTGGTGCCTAATTTGTGTGTGTGCAAACTTGCAAGTGTGGCAAACAGGGGACTGTGCAGAGAGGCGAAGAAAGTATCCGATGTGTTAAAGGTACTATGTCCCATTTGCAGGCCAAAAAAATGAAAAGGTTAAATTCCAACGGCATTTGAAAGACAATACTAATTTAGAACTTCCCTAAAAAAAGGGGGCTTGAAAATGTCTTTAAGTGGGAAAATAACGACTATTAGTTGTCGAATCGACTTAGGAGCTATAGAGCCAGTAAGTAATAGTCTGATTTTTCAGACCATTGTACCGAATGGTCGTACGTTTTATGCTGCGCAAAGATTCAATCAGTTTAATTTTGGCCATTACAAGAAGTGGGTTATTGATGTAGACAAATGCTCATGTACCCTTTACAGCTCATTTTATGTATGTTATTACCAAAAGAAAAAGCCAGTCAGTCACTCAATAGTGTCTGACAGTGAAGTCTAGCAAGTAAACGGGTTTCCTTGCATAATTTGAATATTAGGACACTGCTAACGTTTAAATTTCACAGATAGGACATACATGACATATTCATAATTCCTGCAAAGTTCTACAGAATTTGATGTTGGCTGCAAAAGGGACATAGTATCTTTAAAACCCAGAAAAAATGTCAGTATTATACTTTTACTATGAATCAATGACAGTGACCATTTTCGTGGCTAGGAACTCTTAGGAATAAAAAAAAAAGAGATTCATTTATTACACAACATCAAACTTTTGCAAATCTAGACCACTTGCAAAATTTGTGATACTTGTTTCATACAAGTTGTATGAAACAAATTGATACTAAATTTTGAAGTTAAATATAAATTATCATGCACTTTAAAAATGAAATCATCTTGAGATATATTTGAACAGTCTTATATTACAAATTTATGATAACTGTTGAAATGAATGTATAATGAGTTCTTGATTATTATTTTTTTTAAAGTAATAGTAGCAAGAGCCCTTCAACTAAAAGTAGTGGATGTAAAATATCCTATTCCTGTCATTTTGTTTTCTTTTGATGTGGGATTTTCAGCTCATTTCCTGAAATGTGATATCAACTAAAAGGTCTAGAAGAAGAAGATGTGCTAAATGTAATGTTATCTGAACTAGATTGGATCTAAAGGCTGTAGATCTAGAGCGGTGTCAATCTTATTCTTTCCAACGGTGCAAATTACCATCTTTATTTTTGTAGAGCTTGGGTGGATGTCCAGGTAAAATGTCTGTGCCGAATTGCTAAGGAGGGAGGGGTAGGGATAGAGGGAGTGAAGGAGAGGGAGGGGAGAGAGGGATAGAGGCAGAGAGATAGACGGTAAATTAATGGAAAAAAGGAAATTGCAAGAAAGAAATGAGGAGAGAAAGAAAAAAGGCAAAGAGAGAGGGAAAGTAAGAGATGAAACCAGAGAGATAGGGAAGAATAGAGGATAAGGAGAGAGGAGTCCTGATAAAGATGGGAGACAGATGGGGAAGAAAGGGTGATGAGATTAGAGAAATATAAAAGGACAGGTGTAGAGAGAATGATAGAGAGAGAGAGAGATAGAGAGAAAGGATGAACGAGAGAGGGAGAAAGAGGAGAGATAGACAGGCAGTAATAGAATTAGAAACATAAAGGAAATCTGAAGAAAGGTAGAATGAAAACGAGTGGAGAACAAAAAATGTGAGGATTAGGAGCTAGAAGGGAAGAAGTAGGGCTAAGAAAAAGGAAAGAAGAATTCAAAAGAGACAAGATGAAGATAGAGAGACAAAAGTGATAAAATGGGACAAGTTATAAAATATATTTGATATTTTAATTATTTTTACAGGCATAAGATGGATGGGTGGATATTAGATTTTATTCATACTAGGCGAGTGAGTTGACGTCATGAGAATGTAGGGCAATTTCAACTTGGCATTGGAATGCGGCGTCACTTGTGCTTGTATTTCTAAAGACCATAATGGGATTATATTATGGTGTTATACCATAGGAATATAAAGACACATGGATATTAATAGCCTTCTTTCTTTTTCCCTACTCTGTCAGTCTGTCTCTGTTTTTTTGTCTCTCTATCCATCCATCTCTTTCTCTCTCTCCCACTCTCTCTCTCTCTCGCTTTCTCTCTCACTTTCTTTCTCTCTCCCTCTCTTACCTGATAATGTAGGTTAATGATAACTTGTTAATATTACGATTTGATTTATCACATAGTAATTAGATTCTTGCACTCAATAGGAAGAGAAAGTTTCTAATTCATGAAGAGAAATCAAGGGGAAAAAGATAAAATCACAAAAAACAAGCAATTAGAGGGAGCTTTTTGCAAAGAACTCGTACAGAAATTAACAAATTCTGTCATTGTCCACTTCAGCAAAGTTGAATTTACAGCTACCTTAACCCAACCACCCTCTCTTACTTTTTAGAACTCTTTTATTTCTTTAGAATATAATTGATATTGAAAAGAGAATATATTATCAGGCATTGAAGTAGATGAGGAGAGAACAGGAGGGTTGCCAAAGCATTGAGCATGGGAGGTATTTGGAGGGCACAAAAGAGAGGGAGATGGGTGCATTGGTGGTGGTGGGGGTTCGAGGGGTACTTGTATGAAAACAGATCAGATGATCCCATCAAGTATCAAATGGAATGTTTAACGACGCTCTGGGAATTCTATAAAAACATTTTTGTTGCCCGATTTGTTCGATCCGCGGCCGGCGCGGAAGAGAGGTGTGAAAGGTAGACTGGAGTGTTTTGGTCTGGCGCCGTACAGTCTGGCGTGGTGGTTAAGTGTTTCGAATTAATGTCCGCTGCTTGTCGGGGACAGAAATCCCATTTGTGATTCATTAAATCTGACTTTGAGGCGTGACTCATCTAAGACTATAAGCTTCTCTGTTTCCATGATATATGACATGATGAGGTAATGATTGTAGAAGTGTCTTTTCTTTGCATTTCCTTGCTTTTTTTTCTCATCAGGATGGGCAATGAACATTTCATGCTCCCTGTCATTCCATTTGCTATACAGCATAGGCTCATATCAATTTCCGTGATACAGCTTGATTGGAAATACTTTCAAGAAATGAATTATTTTGTAGTTTCATTTCATTCATTAAAGTGACTCGGTAACATAGCCTCAGGTTCTGAAACAAAATCCTGGATTTAGCTCATGGTGCAATCATAATTATAAACTTTTAGGTCAGTCGGGAATCCCATGACTTTTACAAGCCGATCGCTTGTCTGATTATCAAGATATTTATGATTGGAAATCGAAATTTCATCTTTCGTTTTCATAACGGTTTTTATAACACTACAGTCTATTGGGGAAAATGAGTACCGGTCACTCAAAGATTTTTACTTTTTTGAGGCACTTCATGATCATTTTGAAGCGCAATTTTTTTAGGGCTTCAATATTACACCATATCACAGACACTGATAACACGTAGGGCCATGCATCTCAGATTTAACGATGCCTTTAATGTCGTCTGCTGAGAGCCTGAGAGGGTATTTAATCATACCATTTAACATGAAGTTAATGCCCTTTTGCCTCTTCATAGACATTACCGGTATTCACTATAGAAGATGTTTCGATTATTTAAAGAGGTTATTGTAATGCGTGTTTATGTCAGTATTGCAAATTCAGAAAATTTCACAATATGACACTTCCACTCTATGTTAACTATGACTTTCACGGCAAAGAAAAAAAATCTAAATCTGTAAAAGTTTCTTCCATGCAAAAGTTTCAGGTTGTACAGTAGTTTACACTGTATGCTAGTATGCTTGCAAATCATTATTTGTAAAATTTTCTGTAAATATTTATTGTGTATCTTTTGGTAATGGTTTTGATTTTTCCTCCCACAACCCAAAATGATGACATTGGCACATTGAAATTGAGTCACTGATTCAGAATACTAATAGTTCTCATCACTTTACTTTTAATACACCTCACAAGTAGAATATTCCACCAATTATGTATGTATCCTCTCTGTTTCTCTCTCTCTCTCTCTGTGTCTCTCTTTTGCTCTCTGTCTCTCTTTCGCTCTCTGTCTTTCTCTGTCTCTCTCTCTGTCTCTCTGTCTATCTTTCTAACCCTCCATCTCCCTGTTCCTCTCTATCCCTTTCTCTCCCTCTCCCTCTCTATCTCTACCCTCTCTCTCTCTCTTCCACCTCTCTCCTCAAGGGGATTTGTAGTTTATTCTTATTTCTCTCAGGAAATGTCAATTCGTAGTCAAAATATACAATCCAACCATGAGTATTTTAGGGAATTTCCCTTGTAAATATACACATACATGTAGTCTGCAGTTATATTTTAATTACTACATGCATTCTAAATCTCTTTGTTTAAGACTTTTGTTTTGCTTTCAGTTTTTCCCTACCTAGAATACTCTGCTTTTCACAAAAAGAAATAAACACAAAGCAGGTTTTACTTGTATTGATTTTTCATGTTTTGCTTGTGTTGATTTCCCCCCATGTTGAATGCATGTACATGGTAGTACATGTATGCATATTACCTTTGAATAAAAGTATGTGAGATATATTTTTAGGTTGAATTCCACAAGTTGTACTTTAAGCAATACACCTTTTCACGGTTACAAAAGTGCGCATGCTCAGACATGGGCGCCATCTTAATTTAAGATAAACAAACCATTGACCTCTAGAGGTCAGGGGTTTACGCGTAATTAAGATAGCGCCCATGCAAATATGATGTGAGCGCACAGCGCAGGCATCTGAAAACATTGATGACATCACTGCCGGCGCTGTGCGCTCACATCATTTTGCAGGCGCTATCTTAATTACGCGTAAACCCCTGACCTCTAGAGGTCAATGGTTTGTTTATCTTAAATTAAGATGGCGCCCTTAACCGTGAAAAGGTGTATTGAAAACAGTTAGATAATACCTGACATTTTACTTTATTGTGAGTACAATTCCTTGCATGCATCATCATGGTAAAGCTGAGAACATTGTACATCAACTGGATGAGATAGAGAGAGAGAAAGAGAGAGAGAGAGAGAGAGAGAGAGAGAGAGGAGGGAGAAAAAACACATAGCGAGCAATCAAAGGGGAGGGATTTAAAAAAAATGATGTGCAAGTGGAAAGTGATTCTATTCTTGATTATTTCTCTGCACCTGTACGTATTCTATTGTTATTAATAATAGTAATGATAATAGTAAAATGATAATAATGACATGTAGTAATAAAATTGAAAACAATAATAATAATGATGATAATGATAATATTAATAATAACAATAATGATAATAATCATAATAAACATGATAATAATGATGATGATAATAATAATAATAATAACAATATTAATAATAATAATAATAATATTTATAATAATAATAACGATAATGATAATAGTGGGTTCTTTAACAGTGCTTACGTCTGTCAGACATGACACTCCAGGCGCTCCACAATATTACCTTGGCTTTAGCATGGTTGCCATTATGGAGCTCTATCATTTAAAGAAATCAATTCCTGCCAGCTACCCATCTACTTTACCTGGGTCGAGTGTGGCAAATGTAGATTGATTTCTTCCCATAGGACGCTTAGGGGCTGCGGCAGGGGTTCGCACCCCGTTCTGCATATCATACGGGACATAACAACAACTTACAAGATAATCTATTTCCTACTGATTGTACATGTAAGCCTCACAAATAATTGATGAAAAATTAGTATTTTCACGAATAGAAGTACAGTGGAACCTCATTATAAAGAGCTCTGATATAGCGTGGTATCTTTTATGACGAGGTGATATTACTGGTCCCAGCTCTATATTTTCATTTTGTGTTTTTACCCTGATATATTCAACAAGATTCCGAATATAACAAGGTAATTTCCATGGTCCCAAGGACCTTGTTATAATGAGGTTCCACTGTATATCAGTAGTTATAAATACATATACAGAGATGCCAACCAGTACATCGTATTTAGTACGATATTAAGAGTGAAATACGATAATACGATTTCACCTCTTAAAATACGATTTTTCAAATATTAAAAAAAAAAATTTTTTTTTACGGAATCGCATAGAAACATGTACAAGTAAACCCCGGAACCCCAACAAAAACTTTGCTTTACATTACAATTTTATCATTAAATTTTAATGAAAGATCAAACATTTTTACTTGACCGTTCTTACCAGTAACACATTTTTCTGAAATTATACTAGCTCGGGGCCAACGGGCCAGTGGTAGTGTCAAGTTTTCATGAAAATCTGATTTTTTTTCTCCAAAATCTGATTTTTTAGGATATTCAGTCTGTTTTTTTGTGTCAAGAGGTTGGCATCTCTGCATATACAGTACAAGATGGAAACATGATTTTTTTATTTTTTATTTTCTCATGAAACGAGTAAAAATGTCATGTGTAACTTTGTGTATTTTCTATTTATCTCATCAAACAGAGATGAATCAGCCTCAGTGACTATTGAAATGGCACTATGATAGTACTTATGGTACACGCACACACACACACACACACCAAAATTCATTACCTATCAGTAAGATTAGTGAGGCTTAAAATTAATATATAAATATATTTTTGAATAATAATTTTTCCAAATTTATTTGATGTTTTGTTTTAAATTCCAATTACACATGAGCTCCACTTTAAACTAAACTCTAATCTTTCGGCATCTCTCTCTCTCTCTCTCTCTCTCACTGTCTTTATTTCTTCCTCTCTCTTTCTTCCTCTCTCTCTCTCTCTCTCTCTCTCTCTTTCTTTCTCTTTTCTTTCTTTCTCTACCCCTCCCATCCATTTCTTCCTTTGTTCCTTTTGTATATAATTACACATTTCTCTATTTTGCTTCCCCAATTTTCCTTATTGCATAAGTACACTAACTATATAATATTCACGAATATTTATAATAATAATAATAATATTAATAACTAATAATAACAATAATAATAATAATAATATTAATAATAATAATAATAACAACAACAAAATAACCCAGGGAAGCCCAATTAGTGTAGGCCATTCTTCCTGAGGGCCCTGCAATTATTATTACCCAAGCAATTGCCAGGTACCCATTTACACGTGGGTGGAGAGTGGCAAATGTGGATAAATGTCTTGCCAAAAGACGTTCGTGCCGGGCTGAGATTCAAACCCTCAACCCTTGGATTGAGAGTCAAGTGAATGAATCACTACACCGCAACACCTCCATTTGCATGCATGTATTATTTTACGAGCCTTTTTGTGCTTGTAAAATTGCTTTTCCATCAGATTTTTAAATGAACTCATCCCCTGCTCTTACAGTGCCACCTTTTAAATGTACTTGCCAAGATACACAAAATTATGATTTTATTTTTATTTTTTGGTTATATTGGGTTGAGAGTTTAATGCATTCGGAATACAAGGTTACAAGGTTAAATGCATCAAAAAATTGCACTTGAATTTAATTACCGGTCAATAACAATCTGTTATCCCTCAGTTCATTTCTAAGATTAAGTCTTTAAAGGAACACTACCATCCCTATGGTTCATTTACACATGGTTTGGTAACTGTCTTCAAAAGACACTGTGCAAATAAATTTGTTTGTTTGTTTGTTTGTTTTACCTGACTGCTATTAAGCATGCGTATGCTTGTAGGTAAGCAACCAGGGGACCAACAGCTTCAAGTCCTCTCTGAGAGACTTGGTAGTGAGGATTAATGCCTTACCAAAGGGCACTAGCGCATCAACTTGGTTTCGAACCCAGAACCTCCCAGCTACGAGACCACTGCTCTAGGACTGAGCCATTTCATGGGTAGATGAATGGCAAGTTAGCTTGGAAAAAAAGTTATTTGCATATAACAAAGACCTCTTGGGATACACACTTATATGTGTTAAGTAGGATACAGAATTATAAAACACACTACATATTAGTGTATCGCTACTTTGAAGTGTTTTTTCAGAGTTCTCTATCAATGAAGCATTCGGATGAGATGCAATAATGCAGGAGATGGGATGAACGTTTGAAGATCATTTTTCACGCATTTAAGGAGGATTCAACACTGAAAGGGGTCCGTTACACATGGACTTCCAAATTTTCAAGATGTAACCAGGGGCACAATGCTCACAGACCACTTACATTTCACTATGGAC
Source organism: Mesocentrotus franciscanus (assembly GCA_037976565.1). Taxonomy (NCBI): domain Eukaryota; kingdom Metazoa; phylum Echinodermata; class Echinoidea; order Camarodonta; family Strongylocentrotidae; genus Mesocentrotus; species Mesocentrotus franciscanus. Next base: position 26,079,685 of record CP137676.1, read on the forward strand.
CACTTACATTTCACTATGGACCACTAGAATTATAGTTAATGTTTAGCTTTGATTTATAAGGTATGTAAGAGTTGAGATCTGTGGAAAAGCTAGCATATATTCAAAGAAAGATTATAAATTATAAATAAGCTTCATATCATTCGCGCTGATTAATTCTGTAATATTGTCCTGGTACGTGAAATATTTGAATATGGTCAGTGAAAGGTCTTTTGAATTTTAGGAATGAAGAGGATACAATAATACATGAAACTGACTTTAGAGCTTCCTATTCCATCATATTTGGATTTTAATCAGTAGCTGATTTCATTTTATATTTGTTGAATAAAGTGGCTATCATTGAAATATAAAGATGGAACTGCTTTCACTGCTGTGTACTGTAATCTATTTGAATTGGGTTTTCATAAGTACCGGTACCAGGTTTCTTTTCAGAATGCTGTATATTGTGGATATTTAAGCATGGCATTAAATACTCAAGAAATTTAGCTGCGATTGGATTAAACCTTTAAAGGAAGTTTGACTGACCCCGATAGCTACTCGGGTTGAAGACGGATTGTGCCATTAGGCAAGTACTTGGCTAGGGCTGAAACATCACTTAAGACACTTAAAAGCAGTTACCATTGAATAACTCATTGCAAGAGACCTTCCTTGGAGTTGTTTTCGATCCTTTGGAGTGCACTGAATTCTAATGCTGCAATTAGTACACTCAAGAGCTAGCGGAAATTTCTATTTATGCTGATCTTTTGGGTCTTTTCACCCCCCCTCCCCCCCTCCTCATGGTGTTTTGGATTTTTCATTAGTTTGCCCAAGGAGATTGTTCACTTTTCATCCATGAAATGTTTACAGTTATTCCCTTTTAAGAGATTTAAGTGTTAATTTTAAGAGATTTTGTAGATACTGAAATTTCATGCCCGTACCGAGTAATTATGTTTGGGGAGATTTAGTTTAGTTTGGGTGGAGAGTGGAGGCTATGTTTGAATTTCTTGCCCTACATTCAACAAGATCTGGCTTTTCCAGGGGACTTGTTTCGAGGGTGAAATGATCTTGCTCTGAGCAAATTGTAACACAATGTTTGTGGAGAAGTAACTGTGTACAGAGTATTCAATGTCCAAACTCCATCCAGTTTCACCCATTTCACCTCCTTTCTTATTCGACAAGGAGCAATTCAATCCCGGAAAGTGATAGCGCAAGGGGAGTCAATGTTTACGGTGAAATTTGCATACCGGTTTGTTACCACGGCATGAAAATCAGCTTTGTAACGTAAACGGCGGGAGGTTGTGTGACAGATACCCCGTGCTCATTCGGTTTGAATGCAGTGCTTCAGAGCGTTGCGTAAGTGATCGCGGTGATCGTCTTACCGCAATGCGTCATACTGCTCAAACACTTGTTAGCCACAATGCGAAACAACAACCAGATATCGCCTTACAGCGGAGAAACGGCCCCTGTTAAAGAACTGGGTCTAAAGATGTGACATTTAATTTAAATCAGACAGTCGTTCTATTCCAAACACTTGTTCTGCTTGCATGGCAGCACAAACACTTCTTGCGCCGAGTGACAAAAAGTGAGAGGTAAGCCCCAAAACGCAAGAAATTCACCACATACACAGAAATCACACCCTCCTTCGCAATTGTTCCCTGCTTAAAATTGAGCATCTGCTTACCGGGAAAGAAGAAAAGCTCTTGATTGGGACGAGACTGATGAGTTGGAGTGTACAGGGGAAGCTACCTCGTATCAGCGTAGGATCACCTGTCCGTCACGTATTATCTATGCCCCCTCCCCTAAGGATGTGGATGGCCCAGCAATTTGCCATTCGGATGTGTGTGCCTTGAGGTGTTACATGAACAAATCTGATTGTGTCAGTCCCATAAATGATAAATGGATGACTGCTGGGAAGCTATAAATGCTGAAATAGAGCCTTATGAGGGAAAGTGAGAGAGAGAGAGAGAGAGAGAGAGAGAGAGAGAAAGAGAGAGAGAGAGAGAGGGGGGTGAGAGAGGGGTGAGAAAGGAAGCAAATGGGAAAGACAGAGAGAGAGAGAGAGGGGGCAAGAGAAGGAGCAAATGGGAAATACAGAGAGAGACAGAGAGAGAGACAGAGAGCAAATGGGAAAGATAGAGAGCGACAAAGACACACAGAGAGAGAGCAAATGGGAAAGACAGAGAGAGAGAGAGGAGGGGAGGAGAAGAGGAAGAGATTAATGGATGGATGAAGAGATGAAACAGTTTAAGACAGTAGATTTGTGAAGATGTACTTACTATTTAGATTGATTGATTATACCTGTTTAGAGGAAAGATCTTCTATCTAACAAGTGAGTGAATTTAATTTGCAAATATCCCTCGGATCAATATATGGTGTTGATTAATGCAGTGTATAACTTTATAACACATGTCACATTAATAGTCATTCGTTATTTTTTATTTCTAGCTCTATTCCTTCTTTGCTACATAAAGGGGAAGTCCACCTTGATATTTTGATGGTCTCTTCTCTTCTTCTTCTTCTTTTTTCTTCTTTTTCTTCTTTTTCTTTTTCTTTTTCTTCTTCTTTTCTTTTTCTTCTTCTTTTTCTTCTTTTTCTTCTTTTTCTTCTTTTTCTTCTTTTTCTTCTTTTTCTTCTTCTTTTTCTTCTTCTTTTTCTTCTTTTTCTTCTTTTTCTCCAGTGGAATTTATTTCCCTTTATATATTACTCACATTTTCAGCCAGTTTAAGGCATAATGAATCTTATCCAGTGATTTAAAACTCAATTGGAGATTCAAGCTGAGAAGGGGGGGGGGGAGGGAGACAATATAGTGTTACACAATTATTGAGAAACAGAAGGGCGTTTGCTTAATGTTAAAGGATACAAGTTTAAAGTGTACCAATCACCTAAAAAGATAATTTGTATACAGGTGGAATGTATGAAATCAAGTATTTCCACCTAAAAAAATCCTCATCTGGCATCCTACGGGCTAACGGATAAGGAGTATGAAGAAAATAAAGAACAACATAAAACAAGTCGGACTTGGGTTCCGTGCTGGCCCTATTGTTATGTGAGCATGTACAGATGCGTCATATAGTCTACTCACAAGTCGCTCTCCTGTTAATTGATAGTGTATTTAAACCTGCAAAATCTCCTTACAGAAGTAAATGTTAGAAGCTCATATTTTGAATGTAGTATAACGACATGAACCTACTGACATAGAGAAACAAATTATAATTGGGTGATTGGTACACTTTATGCTCATTGGCCCGAATTCACAAAGGAGGTTTAAATCTTCATTTACATAACCTATGGTCTAAAATTAGCCCAAAATAAGAGCGACACAGTAAGAGGTCCAATATTAGACGCACGCAAGGTATGCTTATTTTGCGCTTATTTTAAACCATGGGTCATGTAAATGAGGGTTTAAACCATGGGTTAAATTTAAACCTCCTTTGTGAATTGGGGCCATTTCCTTTAACACAAAGTGAATGCCTTTCTGGCTCTTGAAAGACAATCCTTTTCTTTTTACTCTCACAACACGATTCTAACTCCAACTCTATAAACTTTACTCCTCTTGATTCTACTTTGAACTGTAGTTTAATTATCACCTAAGGGGATATCTCCACTCGATTCTTCATAATAAACTCCACTGACCTCTCTTTCGCTCGTCATTAGTCGAAGGCACAATCAGGATCAACTTCAATTAATTGTATTTAGGTCCCTGAACATTGTGTCTTCCAAGGTGATCAAAGGTGTATAGAGTCGCACGGATTCGTGTAGGGTTTATTTTCTGTTAATCCTTCAGCTGCCAGAATCTTGTAAACTTGCACTGGTAGTAAAACAGTGGATTCACTAATTTGATTGTTGTGTTGTTAAAGCTAATCTTGAGCTCTGGTATGGGAATCGTATTTTGAGAGGAAATTGCTATGATTTATTCTGGATTGTTTATCCTGCAGTAGATTGGTTGTTTGAACTAGTGAAATAAAAACAAACACACAAAAACTGACTGGGCATCATCTTCAATGAAAACTACAACTCTGAACTCCCATTTGCACATAGTGACCTGCGTTATGCACATGGCGTCGGGCCTACGTACCCGGATTTCCTTATCTTTCTATGCTCATTACTCAAATCATTTGGCACATGTCATTTATTTGTAATCTTGAACATTCAGTGTAAGTTTTGTTGGATTCTGTGAGAATTTATTTTCTATAGTTACCAGAACTCAAGTTTATCTTTAAGAGTAACCTTTAAGAGTATTGCATACATGACTGATTCTACATGTATTTTTCTATGGTTTTTTCATCTGTCTTTGTTTTTGCCACTTCTTTACATGAGAAATATTGGCAGTTTTAGGAGAGAGTTTACATTTAGTTTTCTTTCTAGTCCGGTATAGTAAATTTGGCACTTGAAGGGTTACAAAGAGTCTTGACTTGTCTTGTAAAATTTAAATAATTTTCCCCATGAGTGAAATGTATTTTGGAAGGATGGATCTGACTCTTTCTTTTCAATCTTTTTAATTATGTTCAAATAACATTAAAGAACAACCAACTTTACATCGTGTCTCTTTTTACCTTTGTTTTCATCATAAACATACATGTACAGATCACTATAGAAGAACGGCTTGGGAAAAAAGAGGTTCTATGAAATATGATTTGCTGTAAAATATTCCATTACAAACTTGCAGTAAACTGTATGCATATGTAATATATCTCAATATCAACATAAGGAAAGATGCAGTGTATATATTATATGTACAGCTGTGTATAGTGGACTGGAAAAATGCCCAAAAGATCTATATTGTCATCTTATTTGAGAGAAATGTAATGAACAATGTCATTATGAACACATTGACAAACCATATTTGTGACTGATTGTGAAAAGAAAGATAGAGAGAGAGAGAGGGAGAGAGAAAAACTTTATCCACTGGGTAACAAGACTCTAACAGTGCGTCTATATGAACACACAACACTGGGAGTGAATTATAGACACAGTGCTGTGATTGTAGATGAATTCTGCCCTCTTGTGACTCAACATGTACAGTGTACATGCTCAAAAACAGATACAGCATAATCATGATAATGTACACAAAATGCAAAAGTTATAAAGTTGTCAAAAGCACCCTCTTTGGAAAGTTTGAATTATAATATATAACAACTAATGAGATTGATCTAGGAGTAAATTATTGTCCAAAACAATCTGACAAAAACAACTGCATGTACTCTAAAAATTGTAAATGTGTGATATAGCTGTTACTGAGTAACTAGAGTGTTATGTCAACCTTGAGTATTTGTAGACTGGAGTTGTATTTATTTCTCGCTGTCTCTTTGAATTAATGATCCTTTCCTGCTGGATGAGAGATGGAACAGTCCATTGTGCAGGGAAAGGGGTGTTTGGAAGTAATGGTTTCTTCTCTAGAGTAGATGTCCATGTACAAGAAATGAAGAAACAATGCAGCAAAAGGGTTATGGAAGAATATGGTTTTGATTGATTATGCAAGTCTTGTATATTAAACATGTTTCAAACCTAGTCATGGCGGCACAGCTACAGCTGGTTATTATTACTATTGTTATTATTTTCTCTAGCGCAACTTGTCCTGGGTAATTAAAATGTAGTAGGAGTAGAAGTAGATCACTCTTTATGCTTGGACTGATTAATTCCAGCCCGAGATATTTCATTGCAATTTCCCACCCTAATTAACATAATGAACTGTCCCAAATAATTGAAACTGGCCTATTCCATTACACTTTATAGGGGTGTTTTTTATCCAGTAAGTTCACATCTTCAGTAGATGATTATATATGCTAATTGTACATGTAGGAAACATATACATGAAGTAGTGTTAGAGAACAAGTGAAGGGGTTTCTTGTCAGTTGTTATGATTTATATATTCAGTTTATCATTGAATATGATGATAGCTGCCCTTAGATAAAGACCAGTTCTGGTCATGCGATTGCATTGTGAAAGAAACGTTGTGGAATCGATCAGAAAAGGTTGATCATCTAGCATATAAGTATTGGTGTGTACTGCAAGGTTCTGGAATCATCAAAATGATAAGAAATTTGGCCCAGTCTTGGTAAAGTTACGAGCACTGTACACAGAAAGATGTATATGGGACTGCGTGACCACGTGCGCGATATCTATTTGGTCCCAATAGATATAATAATTTACCAAATATATCAATTAGTAGGCGGTTTCCCGACTTTCCCGGCAAAATTTGTATTATCACTTATTAGTCAAAACATATTCTTTCACATGATTGGTAATGAGAGCTTCCATTTCATTTTTTTGAGAGAGGGGCGTTTCCAAAACTGGTCTTTACCTTTAACTCTCCCTCGAATTCTGTGAAATGAAGAAGAAAAAAAAATCCCATCCATCATAAAATAAATAGCAAAGACAATAGTAACCAACTACACATTTAACATGCAGATACTTATACTGGTACTCATTACTGTAGAGGTTTGAGCATGTACAAGTGTATGTAAAGCTTGGCAGCAGTGTGTGTGTACATATTATACAGTTGAATTAAAACTGAATTTTCATACCCTCGTAAATTTGATGTTTTTGTGGTTTTTGTAACTCAAGAATGAAAGTTGGACTGGTTGAATTAGGGCTTTTATTGAATACTTTTACATATAAGCTTTAATATGTCACATTCTCAAGAAACATAAATCGGGAAAAAATTACAGAATGTGGTAAGGGTATGAATAAATTATTTGTTAACTGTACTTTTAAGAATTGATTTCTTGTATTAGTCTCTCTATATTAGTCTGAAATACTATTAAAAAACATTTCATTGATTGTAAGGAGTAGGTTAAGCCATGTATGTTTTCTTAGCGATTGTCTACAATATAAGATATGCAATGTAAATGTTAATAGTGTTGTGTCAATCATTTTGGTGTTCATTTCAAGTAAGTTTCAAATAAGTTTCATTAAGCCATGGAATTTTAATTCTATCTCTCTTCTTTGTTTCCTAATTTTGTTTTCATTTCAGAATCATCTGATGAGCAATCCTTTCCCCTATGTTGCATTGCCCTCAGACTGGAGTGTGTTGTGAACTGACTTGCAATATTATCTCTTCCGCCAACAGCAGGTACAAACTACATTTTATTCTTCTTCTTATTTTTGAATTTCTGGTTCTTTAAGCATTCTTGTTTTCTATGGATAAGGAGTAGGTATATTTATTATGTTTTCTTTGTATTGTCTTCAAAACTCCTGTGTTCTGTGTGAACACCAATACAGTCAGACAGGTAATGTTTGGATATTGTCATATCTTGTAATCACAGAGCCAGAAGGGCTTTAGCTTTGTTATAACCAATAGAAGTTCAGAATTGTCTTATTTTCTAAAAACTTTCAGTTTTACCTCCTCAAATTGGCAACAATAAATCTTATTTTCCACTCTTTCACAGTTTGAAGGACCATCGCAAAATTTAAACCCAAAATTGTCAATTTGTACATGAATTATAGTGATTTTATATTTTACACTGTTGCCAATTTAGAGATTGTAATGATCAGATACAATTAAATCACTCTTATTCGAGAAATACACGATGTACTACATTGGAAATAGAGTCAAAATTTTCTGTGATTTGTTGTTCTTTCTGCTCATGTGTAATCATGTAAAGTGTAAATCCTAGGATTCTGTATCAAAAGATAA